>PYXC01002069.1:220000-230000 GCA_015244755.2 Tenualosa ilisha
CATCTACCTGGAGCAGCCGGAACTTTCCGACCCAGACTTCCAGAGCAAGCTGGAGCAGCTGCTGGCTGAGGCCGGCACAGGAACCGGATCCGGCGCCGCTGCCGGGTCAGGCTTCCGTCCATCCGGCTCCATCACCACCATCCACGAAAACGAGGTGTGTGTGTGCGTGCGTGTGTGTGCTGCATTGTGTCTACCTCTAAATATCCTGCAAAAGGATTTTCTGTGTAATTATTTTAATGTTTGAGTGTGTCTGTACTGTGCTTGTGTGCGTGTGTGTGTGCGCGTGTGTGTGTGTGTGTGTTTGTGCGTGTGTGTGAGAGAGAGAAGTACATCAAGCATGGCTTACTGCACCATCATTATTGACAATATGTTCCATCACAGGTGTCGGAGGCGGGCTCTGGGGTGATTGGCGGTTCAGGGGCGGGTCCTGGTGCAGCGGGGGCGGGGCTTGGTTGGCGTGCACAGGTCCTGCGCGTGTCGGAGACGCCACGCTCCATGACCTCACTCTCGCCACGCTCCTCTCTGTCGTCGCTGTCGCCGCCCTGCTCGCCGCTGGTCACCGACGCCTCCTTCCTGTCCGGCGAGGTGTTTGGCGTGACCCCCGCCTCGGCCCTGGGGCTGGACGCTGAACTCCAGAGCCGATTGGCCGAGCTCAGACTGCAGGACGAGTCCGAGGAGCAGATGCACACGGAGGAAGAGCCTCGAGCCACCAGCAATGCAGATGCAGCTAAAGGTACACACACACACACACACACACCACACACACACACACGTATATTCACATACAAACACACACACACACACGCATGCGCGCGTATATTCACATACAAACACACACACACACACACACACACACACACACACGTATATTCACATACACACAAGCAAGAGGAGGTGCACATGCAGATGGAGAATCATACACTCACAGTCACACACTCCCTCACTCTCACACACACACACACACAAACATGTGGCACAGTCTATTAGAGACAGGAGGAGCCACTAGCAGCCCCCACACACACACACATGCACGAGGAGGTGCACATGCAGGTGGAGAGTCATACACTCCCACACACAAACACACACACACACATGGCAGAGTCCTTTAGAAACAGAAGGAGCCACTAGCAGCCCACACACACACATACACACATACACACAAACCCACTCAAGCACACACACTTCCCCAAGTCTGAGTAGGGCTAATGGCACCTCAGACTCTGTGAGGTGCTTTACGCTTTTCAGTTGTTCAGTTTTTATTTCAACTGCATGTTCAGTACAGGGCAACTTTGTTCTCGCGTCCAAAACTCCAGTAAAATGGCTCATATTTTCATATGCAATGATTATTATGTCCGTATGGGATTTGAGGATTTGCTCCTCTCAGCTGTAGATGTCGTATGAAAAGTTGCTCAAAATAATTCAGCTCTGCGGTGCTTGCTCACGTCCTGCCATCCATGTGGGCTTTGACAGTGAGCTCAGCTAAACACAGCTGGTGTTTGGTGACCGCTGTCCTCTTAAGCACCTATTGTAGCGGTGAGAGGAGGACTGGCCTGTAGATTTCACCTGAAACTCAAGAGCACGTATAGAATTACAGGAGTCCGCAGCAGGACTATGCCACGCGTGTGTGTGTGTGTGTGTACGTGTATCTGTGTGTGTGTGTGTGTGTGTGCACGTATCTGTGTGTGTGCTTGTCGAGTGTGTGTGTGTGTGTGTGTGTGTGTGTGTGTGTGTGTGTGTGTGTGGTGTGTGTGTGTGTGTGCATGTATCTGTGTGTGTGCTTGTCGAGTGTGTGTGTGTGTGTGTGTGTGTGTGCGTGTGTGTGTGTGTGTGTGCATGTATCTGTGTGTGTGCTTGTCGAGAGTGTGTGTGTGCTTGTATCTGTGTGCATGCGTGTTGAGTGTGTGTGGTTGGCTGGATTGAACTTGTTTTCGCTGGGGCAACCTGATAGCACCTCTCCATGGTGGGAGGTTTGAAAAGAGGTTGCCACAGCATCAAGTGACTGTGTTATGCTCTGTCTGCCTCTCTGTCACACTCTCTCTCTCTCTCTCTCTCTCTCTCTCTCTCTCTCTCATTCATTCACTGTCTTCCATGCAGAGGTTATTGCTCAGTCGAGGGGGGCGGGTCTTGGGCCCAAGAAGGTGGGCGTGACCTCAGCGGTGTCTGACGAATCAGTGGCTGGAGACAGTGGTGTCTACGAGCCCTCGGACAAGAAGTAGGCCACTCACACAGAACACACACTCCACTCCTCATTCTTATGTTCTAGTTCTTATTCTTAGAATGTAGTTCTGATTTTGAGAGTGTAGTTCTGAGTTCTTATTCTCAAAGTTCAGTTCTGATTCTGTTTCATTAGTTCTTATGCTAACTCTAAAGTTTAGTCTAAAGGGCCATTCACACCATGAATGATAGCTAAAACTATAGTGATATTAGTGCCCACACTGACCAACGAATTCTATGTTGTCTGATTGGCTGTCGTTCTCAAAATCAATCTGAAATTGGTCCCAACGATATCGTTACACACAACGTTAACGTTGTAGTGTGAGGTGTGACCGTTATCACTCATAACAGAAGTAGTTTGCCTTTGCCATTGTAGTTGTAGTTATGATTTTTGGTGTGGCCGGGTTGATTTGACTGTTGTGTAATTGTGTGTGGGTGTGCATTGATTGATTTGAGTGCTGTCTGATTGTAGTTGCACTGCTGTGTGCCTGTAGGTAGGGTCTGCCTGCTGACGTGTGTGTGTGTGTGTGTGTGTGTGTGTGTGTGTGTGTGTGTGTGTGTGTGTGTGTGTGTGTGTTTCCGCCTGCGGGTTGGTTCATTTATCTGTTGTCTGATGCTACTGATGTTGTTGTGTACCTCTAGGCTGGGACTGCCTGCGGACCTGCTGGCCTATGAGGATTCTGCTCTCAGCTGTCCCCAGATCAGTCTGGGCCTGAAGTACGAAGCCAAGGAGCAGCAGTTCACCATCACAGTCCTGCAGATGGCCAACTGCTCTGCACTCACACTGCCAGCTGAGCACAACATGTAAGACAGACACACACACACACACACACACACACACACACACACACACACAAATACTGCTCTGCAGTATTGTACTGTAGTACTGTAAGAAACTGCAGCAGCGACATACACACACACACACACCAACACATACACTATATAGACACACACATACACACAACCCCTCAACACACACACACTCTCATTCGTTTGTATTGATTAGTGATCTATAGTTACTGAATGCATCCTCTTCCTCTTAGTCTTGAGCTCCCTGGTGTCTCTCTCTCTCTCTCTCGCTCTAGTGATAGTCTGTCCACCCCCCCCCCCCTTTATAGAGAGCCTTTATACAGTAGATTCTAGGTGAGGATGTACTCACCTGTACTCAGGTGAACTTTGGTGTGTGTGGTTTTGAGGTGAGGATGTACTGAAGGTGAACTTTGGTGTGTGTGGTTTTGAGGTGGTGTGAGGAGGTAAGATGGTAAAGTAGGGTCCAACTACTCTGTTCTCTCTTTCCCTTCCTCTCTCTCTGTCTCTCCCTCCCCCTCCCCCTCCCTCTCTCTCTGTCTATCAATCTTTTTCTCTCCTCTCTCTTCCGATGTCTTCCTCGTATCCCCCTCTCTCTCTCTTCTTAACCCCCTTTCTCTCTCTCTCTCTCTCCCCCTGTCTCTCTCTCTCTCTCTCTCTCTCTCTCTCTCTCTCTCAGATACGTGCGAGTGGCTGTCCTGCCATGTTCTGAGCCCACTCGCTGTCTGTTCCGCACCTCTGGAGTCTCGCCTCAGGACACGGTCCAGTTCAACGAGGTCTTCAGCATGCAAGTGGCCCACAATGCGCTGCGACAGAAGACGCTCCGTGTGGACACCTGCGTCCACAGCACCTCTGGCAGGGAGCACTGTCTGGTGAGGGGACGCCTGTGTGTTTATGATGCGATACGATTTAATGCAATACGACAGAATACTAGGCAGTACAGTACAATACAAATTTACAAACAACAACAACAACAGCAGGCTTTCCACCAGGCATCCCTAAGAGCAAGCTTGTTGAAATGAATTAAACGTTGTATCATAATCCCAACAAAGCCCCCCAAAGCCTTAGATCATTAAAATGATCAATCTCCCAAGCAGGCTACTTCCCCGCCATCTGCTGAATCAGACGCGTTCATATTGTGTTCATGCGTTCATAGATAGATAGATAGATAGATAGATAGATGTACTTTATTGATCCCAAGCTGGGAAACTCACTTGCAGTTGCAGAATGACATGTAGGACAAACACAATAACTGTACAACACAATAACAATACAAAGAGGAGAAAGAGCATAATAAGAAAGTAGACGATATGAAGTGTAATGTAATATACAATCTGAAATGCAATGTGTAGTAAAGAAACTTTCAAAATAAAAATGTAAAATAAATTCAATGCGGTAAACCAGCTAAAGTGCACAAGAGGAGAGGCATCAGTACAGACACGCACGTGGGAACATGGGTTCATGTGATCACTCTAGGTGATGTCAGCTCTGTGTGTTAAGGAGCAAATCCATGCACATACTCGTTCATTCATTCATGCATCCGTGTCAATACGTGTTCATGCATTCATGTCGACACACGTTCAGTCATTCAAACATTCATGCGTTCATGTCGACACACGTTCAGTCATTCATACATTCATGCGTTCATGTCGACACACGTTCAGTCATTCATACATTCATGCGTTCATGTCGACACACGTTCAGTCATTCATGCGTTCATGTCGATACATGTTCAGTCATTCATGCGTTCATGTCGATACATGTTCAGTCATTCATGCGTTCATGTCGACACATGTTCATTCATTCATGCGTTCCTGTGTCTCTATGGAGGTGGAGGCTCGGGGCAATCTGGCTCATGCCAGCCCTTTTGTTAATACATTCATGTGTTCATGTGTGCATGTGGTCATGCATGTGTGAATGTATTCGTGTGTGTGTGTGTGTGTGTGTGTGTGTGTCGGGGTGTAGGCGGGGGCCCAAGTGAGTCTGGCGGATGTTGGCGCGTCGGGGGAGAGACAGGTGAAGTGGTACAACCTGCTTAGCCACGCCCACATGACCAGCATTGACAGGAAACACACCAGCCCACCTGAAGAACCCACGCCACACTCACAGCAGGTCAGAAACACACACACACACACACACACACACACATGAACAAGCCTGAAGAGCCCAGGCCACACACACAAACACACACACGTGCACTCACACAACTGCGGCTGTGTGTGACTGCTATTGAAGATATTAGTTTCAGTGTGTGTGTTTGTGTGTGTGTGCGGACTGTGCACTGATCACCTGCTCAGCTGCAACACGCCTATCCCATAATGCACTGCTGCATGTAGTTGCAGTTGTGGTTATCGTTGTGGTTTGGTTGTGCTTGGTTGTGTGTGGGTTTGCTTAGCTGATCTCGTCTCTCTGTGTTCCGCTTCCCTGATTCAGACAGCGCTGCCTGATACTCCACAGGGAACCACTGCAGCCAGGCAAGACTGGTGAGTGTTACACACACACACACACACACACACACACACACACACACACACACAGTCCTGCCACTGACAGTGAGGGGTCTGGCGTTCAACTCTGTCTCCTTCCTATTTCACACACACACACACACACACACACACACACACACACACACACACACACACACAGTCCTGCCACTGACAGTGAGGGGTCTGGCGTTCAACTCTGTCCCCTTCCTATTTCTCCCATGTGGATTCCTGCATTGCTGTTACTCACCCTCTTTCTCCTTCTCTCTCTCCCTCTCTCACTCTTCCCCTCCCTTCTTCCCTCCATCTCTCTCTCTCTCCCTCTCTCTGCCTCTTTGCTTTGCTCTATCTCTCCATCTGTCCTTTCAAAATGTTACTCTTCCTCTGAATTGAGTTTGGCGAATGCGTTAAATGCGTGTGTGAATTTAGTTTATTGACTGCGTAAAAAATGCGTCAGTTCTGATTTGAATTCTCTCCTCTCCGCCCCTTTCCCCGTCAGGCCTGTGACGGACGGCTTTGAGGATGAGGAAAGCAGTGATGCTGAGGGGGAGGAGTTTTACCCTGACAGCGGCCAATGGGATGCAGAGGAAGACGAAGAGGCGGCCACAGCGCCCACCCCGGCACGCCCCCCACCCCCCATAGCAGAGAAGGTCAGCAGCTGAAGCGTTTCAGTGCCTCAGTTGTGTCTGCGCTTCAGTGTCTCACTATTTTTGGACATTTCTTCAGCTTTAGCCAGTGAGCACTGGGAGTGTGCTAAAACTTTGCCTTTTGCAGCCATGGTCTGAGCATGGCTCAGAAAACTAGAATCCAACACAACCAGAGAAGCACAGTCACTCCTTTAGGTCTTAAGTGTCATGTCCAGACATTAGTCACAGTCTGAGTCCTGTCACATCAAGTGCTCAGGAGCTCCCTGCTGGAATGGGTTTGTTTCCCCTGAAGGATAAAGCTGTTTTTGGCTGTAACTGCTGCCGTCATGAACAGCACCCATTTATAATCTACCAGTCAGGCTGAGAACAGGCTGTGTGTGTGTGTGTGTGTGTGTGTGCGCGCGCGTGTGCACATGCACGTGTGTGTGTGCATGAGTGCGTGTGTGTGTGTGTGTGTGTGTGTGTGCGCACACATAGACCACCCTCTGATATTAGTCTTCTTGTTCCACATGAAACCCCCCTGATACCTAAAGCTGATTGGACATTCCTGTCGCCCTCAGGAATTCCGCCTGGCAACTGGTCAGGCATTGTTGTCCTCCAGTGCAGAGAACAGCATGTGCAGACACATTACAGTGATCTGTCTGTCATCCTTTTCATGGGATTTCCATCAGGGGTCATCTGTCTCGCTCTGCCTTCAGTGCGCCCCTAGAGGGAGCCAGTGAGCTCTAATTGAAATGAATGAGGAGTAGCTGGGCAATGAGCAGAGATTCTCCTGAGAATCAGGAGAGCTTTGGAGAGAACAGAGCTGTCCAAAGCTGTCCTGGAGAAGGATTCCTAGGCGTACTGCTTGTATTGTTGTTGTTTACTAAGATGTTTACTGGTTCATTGCCTGGTGCTTGTGCAGGTCTCAAAAAGTCTAATATTCTAAACTACTGTTTTTCAGAGCTGGGAAAGTATACAAACGTTAGTTCTTGCCCTAACAACATATCCACAAGTTGAAAATGCAAAAAAATATCAATATACTAAAAAACACACACACTTATTCTTCAGAACTACAAAAAAGTGTTTTTGTTCAGCACAGTTTAAAAAAACAGCTTCTTTTGAAGACGTCTGGGACAAGTGTGTAAGAGTTATTTGGAAGGAGGGCAAGAACGTGGCATTGACAGCAGCATTGGGGGTTGGAGGGGTGTGGGGCTGATGGTCTGGTCTGTTCCATGTATATAAGTAAAAAAAAATTGGCTGCTAGCATGCTAGTCAGGTTCCTTAACCGCTACGCTACCACCGCCCTGTTGCAGGTGAATAAGGAGACCAGTATGGATGGTATGCGCCACCGCTCCCCCTCCTCCTCCTCCTCAGTGGTACGGCCCAAAGAGAGGCGACACGAGTTACAGCAGCAACACCCCTTTATAAGGGGCAACACCATAATCCGCTCCAAAACCTTCTCACCCGGACCGCAGAGCCAGTACATCTGCAGGGTAAACACACACACACACACACACACACACACACCACACACACACACACCACACACACACACACACAAATAGCACCCCTTTATAAGGGGCAACACCATCACCTGCTCCATAACCCTCTCACCCAGGCCACAGAGCCAGTACATTTGCAGGGTAAACACACACACACACAGATAGCACCCCTTTGTCAGGGGCAACACCATAATTCGTTCCAAAACCTTCTCACCTGGACCGCAGAGCCAGTACATCTGCAGGGTAAACACACACACACACACACACACACACACACACACACACACACACACACAAATAGCACCCCTTTATAAGGGGCAACACCATCACCCGCTCCATAACCCTCTCACCCAGGCCACAGAGCCAGTACATTTGCAGGGTAAACACACACACACACAGATAGCACCCCTTTGTCAGGGGCAACACCATAATTTGTTCCAAAACCTTCTCACCTGGACCGCAGAGCCAGTACATCTGAAGGGTAAACACACACACACACACACACACGCACGCGCACACAGATAGCACCCTCTTCGTCAGGGGCAACACCATCACCCGCTCCATAACCTTTTCACCCAGACCACAAAACTTAGACATCTAAAGTATGCTTTTGAAGAGAATAGCAAACACAATGTTTTATCAAGTTTGTAATGGCCGGCCATATTGTGTGTGTGTGTGTGTGTGTGTTCGTGTGTGTGTGTTGTAGATTAACCGCAGTGACAGTGACAGCTCCACACTGTCCAAGAAATCTCCCTTTGTGAGGAATGCTTCAGAGAGACGCAGTGTCCGTATGAAGAAGGTAACAGTACACATAACACTGAGAGTGTGTGTGTGTGTGTGTGTGTGTGTGTGAGTGTGTGTGTGTGTGTGTGTGTGTCTGTACCTCCTACGTACCTTCAAACTCATATCCAATCCCATCCCATCCCTACCCTGTGATGTGTGTGTGTGTGTGTGTGTGTGTGTATGTGTGTGTCCATCCTCATTTGACCTCTTATAAGGTTGAACAGAGATCATAGTGCATGGCACAGGATTAAAAATCACATTGTGGCCTGCACACACACACACACACACACAGTGGACGTATTTAATCCATTACATAGTGTGTGTGTGTGTGTGTGTGTGTGTGTGTGTGTGTGTGTGTGTGTGTGCACTTGTTCTTTTGTTCTTTTTTTGTTGCCTTCCCCGTTGCTAAATGTTGCAGTGTTGCAATCAGGTGATGACTGCATCGGTGCCAGGGTTAGCTAGGTACAGTTGCTTGCACACCACTTCTCTTGAAGGTTAGCTATCACTCTCTCCACAACATTCTCTTTTTAGTAGTCTACAGTCTGCTCGACACACACACACTCTCTCTGGAAGGTTAGCTAGGAGTCCCACAGGTCTGCTCCACACACACACATCTCTCTGGACACCACACATTCTCTCTTTTAGGGTTAGCTAGGAGTCCTACAGGTCTGCTCGACACACACATTCTCTGAAGGGTTAGCCAGGAGTCCTACAGGTCTGCTTGACACACACACACTCTCTCTGGAAGGGTTAGCTAGGAGTCCCACAGGTCTGCTCCACAACACACATTCTCTCTGGAAGGGTTAGCCAGGAGTCCTACAGGTCTGCTTGACACACACACACTCTCTCTGGAAGGGTTAGCTAGGAGTCCTACAGGTCTGCTTGACACACACACATTCTCTCTGGAAGGGTTAGCTAGGAGTCCCACAGGTCTGCTCGACACACACACACTCTCTCTGGAAGGGTTAGCTAGGAGTCCCACAGGTCTGCTCGACACACACACACTCTCTCTGGAAGGGTTAGCTAGGAGTCCTACAGGTCTGCTCGACACACACATTCTCTGGAAGGGTTTCATGTCCTCTGCTGTGCAGAAGAGGAAAGAAAGTTGTTTCTCAGGGCTGCTTTTCGTAGAGTCCCAAACCTTTTGTGTTTGGTCTGTCTGGAAGGTTTTGTTGTTGATTGTATCTAAGCCAGTTCCAGTGTGTATAATCATACGTCCAGGGTGAAGTGTAACAAGGGCTTTCTTACTGATGGCCTCACATTTGCTTATTTCTTTATACAATTCTGTCTTTCTTGTCTTTCCTCTCTTCTTATTGTCCCTTCTTCCATCTTCACCTTCACCCTCCGTTCCTCTCTGCTCCTCCCATCTCTTCTGCCTCCTCCTCTCCTGTGCACTCCAGCCCCCCCTGGTGGTGCGTGGTCTGGAGCGCACGGCGTTGGACCTGGAGCTGGACCTGCAGGTGGTGCGGACGCGTCACAGCCGCTTGGAGGAGGAGCTGCACGTGCTCAGAGAGCTCAAGCAGCAGCTGGAGGCTGCCAGGCAACAGGGCCAGCAGCAGCTCCCCAACTGGGTCCAACACGA
>PYXC01002069.1:235000-392500 GCA_015244755.2 Tenualosa ilisha
ATGAATGTGGGGCAACATGAACAGATAGCATACAATACATATTAATGTCTGTGTTTAAGCACATAAGTGTGTGTGTGTGTAAGTTACTGTGTTTGTGTTTAAACACACTCCTCATCAGGATCACCACAGAGCATATAATAGCCAGGTGTGTGTATGTGGCCTCCCACCTTACATCATCACTCTCAGCTCCCAGGCACCACCAGCAAACACACACACACACACTTTCTGTCTTCTAACAGCGTTCTCTTGACAATTCCTTGATTATTTGAAGCACCCTGCTGCAACACAACCCCCACTGTTCTATTTCGTTAAAAAAACAAAACAAAAAAAAACACAAACATTCAGTAAAATCTTGATTTCTCAACCTCAGAACCCTGAGAGGCAGAAAAACATTCCCAAGGTTCTATAACCCGATGTGACTCCTTGACAAACTGGACCCGTAGCCATGGAAGCACTTGGCTCTAACTGAACCATCACACACCTTGCCAATCTTTATCTACCAGACACATTTGAAGCATTCCCCATCACACACACTTTACTGCCCTATTCTTCCAACATTCCCTCTGGTACATTTACATTTACATTTAAGCATCTAGCAGACGCTTTTGTCCAAAGCGACTCACATTTGTCAACTATCAATTACATCAGGGCCAGTCTCCCTTAGAGCACCTTAGGGCTAAGTGCTCAAGGGCAGAACAGTGGCAGTCAGGATTTGAACCCACAATTTTCCACGCACACACACTTTCTCACAGACACACAAACTGCTGCCTTTTCTGCCAATATTCATACACACACACACACACACAAACTGCTGCCTTCTACTGCCAACATTCCAGCACACACACACAGGTAGCCTTTTTCTACCATATATCCCCATTTTGCTGCGCTCTAGATTCTTGTGTGCAGTGGCTGATGGGTATTTTCTGGCTCATACTGGATCATGAAGGTTTTGTCCATTCCGTGATACCATGACTGACCTGAGGTCTGAGTAGGAGCAGCTCTACCAGTCTGTCTGTCTATGCCTCCTCCTATCCTTGTTTAGGCAGATGCCCAGTGTGTATTCGGACACCGAGTCTCCACACTGAGTCTGTGGTGCTCTTCTATTCTGCCTGGGTCATGTAAAAGCACCCATTACATAGAACATGATCTGTTCCTACAGAAGCAATAAGATTTACTGGTGCATTCAGATCCATGTTTTGGAGCAGGAGTAGTAAGTAATCATTAAGTAAGACCGTGTTAGGGTGTCTGTTAGGGCTTCTGACTGGAAGAGCATCACTTACTCCTAGTCGCTCATGCGTACTGTGGTAGGATTTCAACAACTCACACATCATCCGTATAAACTGTCCAATCTGGGCACAGTGTAGGCGGAGAGGCGGTTACATCACTTGACTGACAATCGGGAGACTTCAGTTTGATTTCTGAACCCTGTGTTGTGAGTCTGTTGCTTTGGATAAAAGCATCTGCTGAATACCAGTTAACTCTACTCCACTTTACTGTACACAATCAGCTGTTTCCTGTGGGACAGCAGACTTGAAGTTGAAGCACACATGTAGAAGCCTGCAGTCCAGTCGGTTGCTCGTCAGCTTGTCAGTCTTATTTATTTTGTGCAAACAGAAAGGATGGTTTTGTTATTGCCTTCACACTGCAGTCGGTGGCCTGTAGTCTCGCATGTGTGTTTTCATGGGTCTCGGTGGCAATGGCATTGATGATGGATTATGTCTTTAATGAAGGCTGTCTGAAAGTGAAGTAATGTGAAGTTAAAACCGTCTCTCATGACTGCTGTACAACTGCACTGTGTGTGTGTGTGTGCGTGTGTGCGTGTGTGTGTGTGTGCACGTGTATGCATGCGTGTTTGGTCCTTTGTCTCACATTGATTCAGAAATATCAGGTGAACTGTAAGATGACTGGAAATCTACATTCCGTTAGTCAGGTCGTGCAGCTGAAGAAAAAACAAAACAACTTTACCAGCTTCCTCCTTCACAAATATTCTCATTTGAATATGTGTCACTGCTCCTGGTTTCAACTAAAACACCAGACATGTATGGGAACATTAGGACTCTTCATAGGACTTTAGGAAAGCACATTTAGGACACTAAAGCACATGTTGGGCACTAGGAAAGCACATTCAAGGATACTAGGAGACAGAATAGGACACTAGGAAAGATCATTGAAGGACACTAAGAGACAGCATATAGGACACTAGGAAAGCTCACACTAGGACACTTGGAAAGTCCATGTAAGACAGAAGGAAAGCACATTTTAGGCACTAGGAAAGCTCACACCAGGACACTTGGACAGTCTATGTAGGGTACTAGGAAAGCACATGTAGGACATTAATGAGGTCCACTGTGGAGGTCAGGGTTACTGGCCTTATGTTCCCTTATGGTGCATGAGGACACAACACAAAGCACACATGTCCCATTCAGTTGAGACACACCACACCAATGCCTTTTCAATCAAATACATGTTTCATCACAATATGGAATAATATGAAATGTTGCCATTCTCAGTAAACATGAACTGAGATTTTTGTGGATTTTTTTTTTAATCTTCACCCCAAGACTCAGACTAAGTGAGTTTAACACTACTAGGCAAGAGGTTTTAGCTTCATTGTAGAGGGTTGAACTCCAGAGAGCAGCAGGCTTTGGACTGAACACGGCCAAGTTTGGACTGAGTCTGGCCAAGATCTGGTGTAGTTCCGTCAGATGTGCTTCAAAATCAGCAGCCATCATTTGGAACACCAGCGGATAACAGAACGCTGATCAGGCAAAGTGTGTTTCCAGAACACAGGTCAGGTCTGAGGCCTGGAGTCAGAGTGTGTTTCGTGTTTCTGTGGCTTCCCACTGGGGTGGGGTGTTCATTTGATCTCACAACCAAGAGAACAACAGCCCTAGTGCTGATGGAGGAATTGTAGTGGAGAAATGTGTGTATGTGTGAGAGAGATCGAGAGAAAGTATGTGTGTGTGTGAGTGAGTTTGCATCAGAATAAAGCCTTGAAGTGGAAGAGTGGAGTGTGTAGGCCTGCAGGGATGAGTCTTGGAACTCTGAGTCTTTGGGCGTTACTCACATGAAGTGCACTTAGCTCAAGTGTACTCAAATGAAGTGCACTTAGCTCAAGTGCACAGCATATCTTTGTGTTTTAGTTTCTAGTCTCTTCCTTCAGTCCATCAGCACAATCACACATTTAACTTGACAAACACCTTCAAAACACATTGTTTAATCAAAATTTAACCGAAACAAATGTCAGATCTCAAGCTGGTAGTTACATATGATTGTCATTGTAGGTTGATCCAGAACTTTGTTTTGTTTTTAAGTTTTTTTTTTTTTTAATCAGTTGTGTAAATTGTGATGAAGAATTCAGTCTTTCCATTGCGATGGTTGGGAGAAATCCAGCATGTATTTATTGAACTTTTGTGATTTGGGTTTGTTGTCTTTCTTTTCTTGGGACTCCTAAAAGCTGTGAATTTGGTTTTGTTCCTTTTGTTTTGTTTTCATCAACACTGTACTGTCAAAGCAGAATTGTACATATGTCACCAGCACAAGAATGTTTTGTAGTTTCACAACAAATATAAAAAATGTCTTTTCTTCTACCGGTCTGAGCCATCTCATTCTGTGTGTGTGTGTGTGTGTGTGTGTTTGCTTGGATGTCTGCTTCAGCAAATAAATATACTTTTCACTACAATAAACAGCATCCAGACAACACAAGATACACAAACAAATTAAAAGAGTGTTCTAGAACTTATAGAACAATGGGATATATATTTTTTCCTTTTTTTAAAATAAGTAACCACTCCAGTCTCAAAACATGGAGACTGCTGCAGAGTGCAATCTGGAATTACTGTGGTTGCAAATATGATGTTTCCATTTTGTAAAGTTAAAAAGTATATGACTCATTGTCTGTTAAGACAAATGTCAGTATTCTTTCTAGTCAGAACAAACATATTGGGCAGGCGAAAACGGACTTAAAATGAAAATTTGCAAGAGGTACGAATAATTTGGAGATTAACTGAAGCTTGATATCTTGAAGAAAAACAATATTATCATGGCTCATGGGGAGAGTATCAGCTGAGCCATATGATGTGGCAAAGAGGTCAGATCATCTGTGAATGTGCACACGTCTCCCACTAGAGGGAGCTACAGTCTAAGTGCAATTGACAGGCAATATGTACGCTAGCACGCTGGCCTAACAACTTTGAACAGCGGAAAGCAGAGAAAATGGAGTAATCATTTTCATGTGAGTTCATTATGGTGCGCCGTCACCATATGTTTTCTAGGCTATTTGTTGTGGTGCAACTAGCCTACTTCTGTCAGTCGTCTTCTTTATTCTGTCTGCTTTAATGGCCTGTTAATGGTATTCGTGGACATTGCGCCAGCATGCGTTGTGTTGGAGGCCCGCCTTGGTAATCTTGCCGACGGCCCGGCGTTGGCTAGTGACGTCGCTGGTAGATTTAGGCTATTAATTAGACTATTTAGAATATTTGTATTCATACGGGGAAACTAAATGGCCATGAAATCAAACTGTCCAGAAGTTTACAATGAGGTCAATGTACGGATTATTCGTAGTCGAGGTCAAAACAATGACTTACCAAAATAAAGTTGAAAACACTTCAGGCACGTAATGTACCAGATTCTTTGGATTTCGCACAACAAATGTCAATGTCAGTTTATTTAAAAAGCACTTAAAAAACAACAGTTGACCAAAGTTATAGTCAAACCAACAAACAGGCTATTTGAGATATTGTGTATAGAGTGGAAATACAAAAAATGACCACATCGATATTGTGATAATATTAATTTAATAATTACATAAAGAAATGAAAGAAAATAAAGTAAAATAGAACAAAAAAAATAAAAATGAAATAAATGAATTAAATTTCATTAAATTAAATTAAATTAAATTTAAAAAGCTATAAATAAAAAAATAAAATAAACTAAGGCTAAATTAAATGAAATTAAATTGAAAAAGCCATCCAATCTGAAGTTGAGCCTAGGTCTTTTCTGCTCACTGAAATATGAAAAAAGTTCATTTCAGTGAACAAACACACCAAATGCCATCTCTATGAAATGAACATAAAAAACATAATTGAATACTGACCTGATTAGTCTTTTCCACAGAAATCTGAAGTGAAATGAAGTTCATTTAATATCTGTTCTTCCTCTTGGAGTCTTGTCATTTTTGCTTGCTCTTTAGCTCTTGCCTTGTCCTTTTTCTCTGCCTTTTTAGCCTGCCACTTTAGCCAGGAGTCCTCCATTTTCTGCCGTCTGCTCTCGGCCTTTAAGAGTTTCTGTCTTTTCTGCTGTTCCCTTTCTGCTCGAGTTATGGGGCATTCCAGGTACCCTAAACAAAACAAAATAAGGTTACTGGTTATGCAAGAGAACAGTGATGCTTTCTAGCGATGTTACATTTGTTGGCATCATGTATGCATGAGTGAAATGACAGAGAGATGACGGCTGTCTTACATAGATGGTAATCATTGTCTCCCTCCTCTGTCTCTCTCACGTGTGTCCGTTCAATTTTCATTTGGTAGTAGTTTTTCACACGTTTGTTTACCCATGCAAAAACTCTTCTCCGCACACTCCTGTCCTTTTTGGCTCCACTCTCTGCCTCTGCATCCTGACAAGTACCGGCCAGCTCCTCCTCCACATCATCCACATCATCTGTCAGATTTGAGAGACTCGTGCTGCTCTGAAGCACGTCTGAGCAAACCTGGCTCTCATCATCCGTTTCCTTCATTTCGCTTGTCTGTGCTTCCTCTCTCTCTGTCTCATTCTTGGTTTTTGTGGATGTCCTCTCTGCCACAACTGTTATTTCTTTTGTTTCAGTCTCTCTCTCTCTTTCCATTCTCAGCCTTTCTTTTGCTCTTTCCTGCTCTTCTCTCCTTCGGTCCTGCTGCAGAGACTCCTCTCTTTCTGCTGCTAATTTCATCTCTGATGACACGGTGTTCATGCTGATTCCATGAAGTGTTGGATCAGGCACTGGGGCAGTGGTTTGGTCTATATTCCTCTGGATGTGTGACTTCCTGTGGAGGGGCTTTGAACAATGGTTACCAGTAGGTTGGACCTTCGGCTGATAAACTTCTCGAGGACGTTTCTCTTTGACCAGACTAATTTCCCTCTGATGGTTTTCTTTTAATGTTACCTCAGTTTTACTTACTGTAAAGTGTCCACCGCATAGAGTTAAGGAGTTGTTGTTATTTTTGTTCTGTTTTTTCTCCATTTCAGTCTGGTCTTCTTCATTGGTACTTTGCAAAGACGCTCTCCTGCCTTTCCTCACTTTCTGCTGAAGTCCTCCCAGGCTGTCCAGTCCCTCATTTTGGAGGTTCATGACATCTTTTCTCCCCTGTTTATTCTCCTCTGTCACTGTTTGTTCTTCAGCATCATCAGTTTCTCTTGTCCCACGTCCCTTTCGTCTCACCACAGCGCAGTTATTTGTTTCTGTCTGCTGTCCTTGGGCCCACGGTTTCCTCAGAGATTCTTGGCTCTCCTCTCTGCTTCGCTGATGTTTCCTCCTGATCTCACTCCATTTGTCTTTGCCATCTCCGAGCCAATCATCTGCCAGTTCCTCATGCTTTTGTTCAGCGTCGGCCTTTCTCTGTTTGTGTTTACATATTGAGGTGTCCAGCAGAAACACATCTTTTGAGGTGTCCTCCATTGTAAGTTGTCCCTTGTGCTGGGAGATATCTTTCAGCCAGTCAAGCCCTTCAGTGCCTGGTTTCCTCTCCTCCACTTTTGCAACTTTTCCACCGTTCTCAGTTTGGTATTCTCTGACTCGTTCTTTTGTTTGCACATTTTGCTTGATTTCTGTCATCCATGATTTGGCTTCATCACTCTCTTTCTCCAGCTTTGTGTTTTTGTGTGTCTCCTCCACACTTGTTTTTGGACCCTCCATTTCTTTCTCTGTCTGCTTCAACTCTTTCACCCACTCTTCCTCTTTAGCTTTTTTCTGCTCTTCTCTCAACTTCAACAGCTCAAGTTCCTGCTGCCGAGCCACCTCTTGTCTAGCCTCCAGCTCTCTTTTTCTCTCCTCCCATTCCTGCTGATGTTTCTCCTCAATTTCCCTCCATCTGTTCTCATGTTTTTGTCTCACCACTTCTCTCTCCTTCTCAAAATCTTGTTTCATTTTCTCAAGCTGTTCCTGCATCTCCTGAGTTTCTCTTTCCGTTTCTGTCTTGCGTTCTGACTCTGATCCTATGTTTTGACTTTCCACTTGTGTTCGCTCCAGCTCTTGCTCCATATCAAGGTGTCTCTGTCTTTCTTTTTCCACTTTTTTCTCAATGTGTTTCAGCGTGTCCATTTTAGCTTGCTGCTGATGTTCAATATGTCTCAGTATTTCCTCCTCTACCTTCTGAGACATCTCTCTTTCTTTCTCCAGCTTGTCTTCCATCTCCAGCATCTTTGCTTCCACGTCCTGCTGGCACTTACTCTGCAGCTCCCTTACTCGTTCCTCATATTTCTTTAGATCCATGTTTCTCTCCTTAGTAAGGTTTCTCTCCAGGTTCTCGAGCTGCATCTCCAGCTCATAGTGCTTCTTGTCTATTTCTTTCCTCACTTCTCTTTCTCTCTCAGTCTCCATTCTGTTTATTTTTTTGAGGACTCTCTGTCTCTGGAGCCACTCTTTCTTCTCTTCTATCATCTCCTCCTTTCGCTTCGTCTCTTTCAATCTTTCCATTCGCCTGGACCATTCTTCGTCCAGCTCTCTCAATCTTTCTTGCTCTCTCTGTGTCTCCATCTTGCTCTCTTTCTCCAGTTGAGCAATTCTGTCTGCTTGTGCCATGACCTCTCTGTGTTGTGCCATCCTGATGCTGCCCATCTTCTGTTGGCTTGTCTCACTCCTTCCTGGCACTGTCTGCCATCCAGTACCTTCCGGACTCAACTGAAATATAATATTTTCAATGAAATTGAATTCACCATTGCAGTCATGTAATTTTGATTTGAACAAGGAAATATCTAACTATACATTATCCTCAACTAGTTATTTTTTTCCGTACCTGTTTGTATTCCTAAGGTTGATTGTCTAATGCCTAGTAATGTTTTCTTGCCTGCTAAGGTTCAGTGCCTAATGCCTAGTAATGTTATTCTTCCCTGCTAAGTTTGAGTGCCTGATGGCTTGTAATGTTATTCTTGCCTACTAAGGTTGAGTGCCTATTCTAATGTTATTCTTACTTTGTGAGTCTTGCTGCTGGCCTTGGTCTCCCTGTCTTCCAGGGCTTTGATTCTCAGAAGCAGGGAATCCTGCTGGTTCCGGACCCTCTGCAGTAGCTCCATTTCTTCTTCGTTGAGTAGTGAACTCAGTCGACTGTCTACTGCTGTGGCACACACAGACTTCTGTGGCTCGCTGAGAGTCTCACAGACCCTCGTCTCCAGGTGTTGCTGCTTTAGGTGGGATTGTTTCTCCCTCTCCCTCTGCAGCTCCCTCTGTAGCTGCTGTCCTCTCTCATCCTCCTCGCTCTCTGTGCAGGTGCACGTCTCGGACATGGCCTCCTTGTCTCGCATCCTCTGAATCTTGACATGAAGATCTGCCTCCTCTCTTCGCAGCCTATTCAGCTCCTTCACCTCCTCCTCTGTCAGACGGTAAGTCTGCGGGCCGACTGTCTTGGCCCACTGCTGCCGCACCATTTCTTTAATCTTTTGCAGCTGTCTCTCTCTCTGCTTCTTGAGCGCACTCTCCAGCTCATATCTTCTCACCACTGCATCCAACCTCCTGTGCATTTTCTCATCGGTCAGCGCCATCTTTCTCTCCACCTCCTTTTGCCTCTCCACCTCCTGGCGCCTTTTCATCTCCCTGTACCTCTGGTCTGCTTTCACCATGTCTCTCTCCAGAGTTCTCTGCGAGGTGCAGCATCCAGTCAGCGCCCTCCGGAAAGCTCCCCAGCAGTCAGCCAACCCTCCGTCACTATCGTACAGGTGCTGCTGCAGGTGAATGTCGTGGTGCTGTTTAATGTACGCAAGTGTTGGGTCCTCTGTTGTCACAGCGTAGGCATGTGCATGGTTCGAGACTCTGGACGGCTTCTTGCTGTTATTAGGGGAAAATAAACAAACCATCCATGAAACAGACCTAAACATTACATTGACATGACCATCAAAAAGGGAGTTAAAGCAATTAGTGTATTCTTGCAGGTGCTCACACCTTGAAGTAAAGGCAATACTGCCACCGTCATCCTGGGCTCCAGTTGCCAGGATTTGGTCAAAGGGCTCATCATTTGATCTCCCTTTCCTCAGGAATCGGCGATGAGAGACTTCAGGAAAGTGGCCATGGATTGTCAGCATTGCTGACTGTATCCAATCTGCCATTTCCTGGCTCTGTAAAAACATGAGAATAGATTAAACATCCGTGTACTCTGTGGACATGTCAATTCATTTGCCTTTTTGTTTAGATATACGTTAACCAGTACGTATTTAATTTAATGTGCTTAATTGATGCACATACAAAGATGTAGCCTGACAGAACAGAATCAACTTTTGAAGACCATGTGCACCATAGGTTGTGTTGACAACAACGGTACGTTAGTTGATAGAGCAGGAAGATATCATAAAATTATTTAGACTACACAGTTCCAACTCTTCAAGCTGCAAACTTCTGTGGCCTTGGCTTATTAACATGTATAAAAAATGACATTTGTATAGTGATAGCGAATAAAAGTAAAACACTAGCCTATTATTCAAGACAGTACCTCCTAAAGAACTCCAATCAGAATGGAGTACAGTATGAAACTCAGTGAAGTGTGTTGCTCAGTCCGTCTTCAAAGTCGAAATGAATGTTTCATTTTTATTGACTGACATGAAGTTATTTTTCTTATGGTAACCGTCTGTGACGTTTAAATCCCTTTGTTACGTTTCATGTACTACCGTCACTCAGAAATCATTTCCAATCACACGGCCTCATGACGCATTTCACGTTCGAATGCATGGCCTGACATGTAGAGTTCAGTGGCGTAACTATCTGTAGCAGGGACCGCGGACACGGACAGCTGATTATCTGTTTTAGAGCTCTTAATTTTCGACGTTCAGTACGTTGATGACCGGGCTCTGTATGATCTAATCAGACATAACATATTATAGTGATCATTAAATAATTGGTGGACGACGATGTTGTATTTTGTTTTTCAATTATTTAATTACATGTATACAGCTAATTTTACAATAGCATTGTCACATTGCGCTTTACAGCAAGGAGCACCCAAGAGCAACAGGGGCAAGGAAAAACTTTGAAGAAAAAGTTGAAGGTGAAGAAATGGCAACATTGTCCACTGTAGACATTACAATGAGCACATCAGTACTACACGGCTTTAGCGTTTTGTCCAATTGCTGGTCAATAACGAACGTTAAGTTTTAAACTGCAAAGGCAGGAAAAAAATGTCCATGAACACTACTTTCATAACTTAAACCATGATTACGGGGACGAAAGCAGCCAAGGGCATAGCCCAGAGCAGCATCAGTAGTTGCACCCCAGCAAGTTCAGCAGCCCAGTCAGTTTGCTTCACTGTAGATGGACCAAAATAAAACCATTACATGTCAAGCATATAAGTAGTGTCATACTTTTGACACTATCGTATCCGTCATTTTCCCTTCATTACTCCGAGTCATTTTTCTTTGTTGGGCCGACACAAAGTTTGAGAGTTCCCCCATCTACGAAATCCCACTTTAACCACTGCATGTAGCAATGGTTTGAGTGCACTTGAGGACATGACCCTGACTACTGAAACAGCCGAACGTGGATATAGAGAATATTATTGTAAGGAATTTATGTAGATTATGTGAGAGAATGTACAGCTGACAGGTAATGTGTGGCGCAAAGAGAACTTCGATTTTTATTTTTTCCTCAGAATTAATCTCCTCTTTCTCTCTTCGACAAACCGTTTAAGATAGTCAATGATGCTTGGTTTAAGTTTTATCAGTTTAATTGTATGGCTATTAGAACCGTTAAATAAATCAGTATGGAGAGTTTGAAAACCAAAAAAAAAACATGAATTCACAACAAATGTCCCCTCACATCATGACCCAATGGCATGTTATGGCATTACAGCGGATCCATGATCAGAGCTGTATTAGAGATCTTTAAATACGGCTCCGTCCATGATAGAAGTCTAGCTCCCTCTTGTGGACAAAATCAAAGAGTCACAGTTTAATTGTATGGCTATTAGAACCGTTGCTTAAATCAGTATGGGCCATCCCCCCACCTTGGTCAAGGCCTTGGCCAAGGCCATCGCTGGAAAAAACAGCTCCCCTGGAGAACAAGGCGGGGAGACACTCTCGCTTCCCTACCCCCATCTTCAAGACACCGGCGGATTGTTGTCTCTGTCTGGGTTCTGATGAAGTTTGCACACACGAACTTATACTCTTCTACTGACACGCAATCATCACCCTCACCCACCACCCCACGCCTTCGCCGCTTTATACCCTCTTATCTCTTACCCCCCCCCCCCTCTCGTTGCAGGTCATATATTCTATATGTGCTTATGTGTGCCGAGGTGGTTTTTTTGCCCCCCTACACTGTGCTCTCCATTGGAGCATAGTCTAGTGATGCCTTTTTTTTCTTCTCCTCTCTCCTCATGTTATGCTATATTGTGCCTGTCATCCCCCCTAATTTGGAACATGGGCGGCACGGACATCCGCAGCGGCCCCTTGCTCTCCCCACCACAGGGGAGTGAGAAATGTATTTTCCTTTGTATGTCTTGTACATGTGAAGAAATTGACAATAAAGTTATACCATACCATACCATACCATACGACTTCATGGCAACTGAAGTCAAGGCCACAGGTCTGTAGTCGTTAAGTCCAGTGATGGAAAGTTTCTTGGGGACCGGGATGATTGTGGAGCTTTTGAAGCATGAAGGGACTTCGCATATCTCCAGTTATCTGTTGACGATGTGTGTAAAGATCGGTGCCAGCTGGGCAGCACAGGCTCTGAGACAGGAGGGAGTTACTCCATCTGGGCCTGGAGCTTTCTGAACATTTTGCCTCTGAAAGAGGCGGCGAACATCCTGTTCACATATGGTGAGTGTGAATTGGGTGTTGGGTCGTGGGGGGGGGTAGCCAGATGAGTGGTGGGTTCTACAGATGGTCTAGGGGAGGGCAGAGGTATAAACGTGTCATTTTCAAAACTGCAGTAGAAGGCATTCGGGTCATCAGCAAGACCATTCTTGGCCTGGGCTGGTGGATGGTCTCTTGTAGTTGGTAATGTCCTGAAGCCCTCTCCATTGTGCCGTAGCAGAAAAACGTTTTTTCAGCTTTTCAGAATAGCTCTTTTGAGCCACTCTGATCTCTTTGGTGAGTGAGTTCTTGAGTTTTTTTTTTAAAAGAGGCATGTCTCTTTTGCTATATGTCTCCTCTTTGGCCTGGCGGAGAAGGCAGAGATTTGTAGTGAACCGTGGCTTATTGTTATTAAAGATACGGAAAGTCTTTGTTGGCACAGTAACAGTGACAGTGTCAGTCAATTCACCCAGGTCAGTTGTGGCATCCTCGAAGACACTCCAGTCTGTACTGTCAAGACAGTCCTGCAGTTCTTCCTTCGCCTCGCTTGTTGATGAATCAGGCAATGGTCAGAGTGGTCTAGAGCCGTGTGGGGGACCGAGTGATATGCGTCTTTGAGAGTTGTGTAGCAGTGATCCAATATCTTATTCTCTCTGGTGGGGCAGTTAATGTGGTGTCTGAATTTCTGAATGCTGCGTGTTTACAAGTTTGGGCTTATATGGCTGCACCACATGCAAATACACAGTCTGTACTGAGACTGTGCAAAACTGTCTGACCGCCAACCTTGAGGATCTCTGTGACAGTAACACATCAGCATAAATGCAAACTCCTTACTATTTTGAAATTAAAATCATCAGTCATCTAGGGCAGTGGTTCCCAAACTGCTGCACTGCAAATAATGCCCTTCTTAAAACAAGTACAAAAATCTTAAAATGAGGCTAAAGTCATGTATTTCAAGCAAAAAAAATGCCAATGGGGTAAGCATTTTTTTCTTGATAAGAATTCTTGAAAGTAGCATGATTTTCTATCCACCAAATTGCTTAAAACTAGGTAGAACTTGCACTCAAAATAACCAAATGTAGCTTGATTTAAGTCACTTAAAATGAGAGATTTGCTTTGATTGAGAAAATGAGTCTAAATCTAAATCTAAATCTAAAAGCAAGTATTTTATGCTTTATATTAGTCTGTTAAAATGAGAAAAATGCTCATAATGAGAATTTATTTCTTAAATTAAGGGGAAAATAATTAGTCAAATTATCTTGAAATGAGACATTGAACCTTGGATGCCATTAGCAGCTTTATTGCACTTCACAACACAACAGTGTGAAAACAACATCTGGTGCCCCTTCTAATCCCATTTCAGTACCACCAGGAGTTTTTTTTTCTTTCATCTGTCAGGTGCCCAACTTTTGCAACTCTAAAGTCAATAAAAAAAAAAATTGTAAAAGGTATCAAGAGCAAATGCGCTCTTTTCTGCATTACTACAAATGTTATGCTAGAGATGAAATTGCTACTGATTTCAACCACAAAATAACTTAGTCTTAGGTATACTCCCAACGTGTGTGAATCTGACAAAATGTGTGAACATGACCTATGCAAAAGACGCATGAACTAACAAAAAAAGCTAAACTGATTACACAATCATCTTTCGCTCACCGTTAAAGCATGAAAAATGGCTCCATTCGGGGTGCGTGTCTTTTTGCCAGTTAGTCAGTCATCAGCCATTCTCTCCAGTATACATGACTAACAAACAAAGGACATTCTTAAGCATAAATGTCCTACACAGAAAAGTGGGCGTATCCTGTGGTACCTGCCATAAATTGATATGCATTAGGCACTGTATGGTCTTTGTTACAACTTGACTGCAGTAAGGCTTATTGCTAAGGGTTCCAATCAACATCTGTAGGGTTACTCAAGAGCTGGAAGATGATAAATCCTGGGATGAAGGGAGCAAATGGTAAGGAAGGGGAAGACTGGATTTAAATATACTTAATCCTATTTGGGGCAGGGAGATGGGGAGTCTGCTTTCCCTAACACCTGGGAACAGGAGGTCACACCTGGTGTGGGTTCAGCAGGAAGCTAGCCTGCCATTTGAACTCATACCTATGGTCATGGCAAACAGACATAACAGATATAAAATATATATTGGATATTTTATCAAAACACCATAAATGTTCAAAGTAAAATACCTGATAATGGTCTTGATTGCCCCTCGGTTGTTTCGGGGTGCTTGTTCGGGGCGGTGAATTTTCCAAGATCACTGTTGAAGCACTGGATTCACAATCACTCAGAGCAGAGCTAATGCTGTCATCAGCATTTTTATCAATACGCTGTTTTTTCACAGGTGGACCTTTTTGTTTGACAGGACTTTTCACATTGGACATTGGTCTCTTCATCAGCTTCCTTAATACATCCTCCTGTAGAGATGTAAAATGCACTTAGATATGCACAGAAATGCACTTAAAAGTTTCAGCCTCAAAAGTATATACTGACAAAAGAAATTGTACATACCCACTCACTGTCAGTTGACTTGTCCTTAATCATCGGGTAGTACACAACTAAGCGTTTAGCCATGGAGACGACTTCATGTTTTATTGGATACCGGGGCTCCTCAGATGCTCGACCAATGGCAACCATATTGGTCATTGTGTTACGGATAATGCGGCAGAAAAGATCCCTGGACAAAGTCACCTCTTGCTCTTTTCCAAGTCTTTGTTTCTCGAAAATATAAACATCTCACCTGCTCCAGCTCACAGTCAGTATAAAAAACATACTCCATACTGGAGAATTTCAGAAACTTGCAAGGAGGCAAATGGCCATGAGGTTGAGCCACTGATGGCTCTGCCACTGCAGTAGAATGCTCTTCCCCCTATAAGTATGAAAATTTAGATAAGCCAAAGTCATTCAGCATGCCATGGATAAGTATCCAAGGTATCTAACAGGTTATGTGCTACCAGAAACCCACCTTTGGATATTTTTGCAATATAGTATTATATTTACTCTTTGTAGAAAACATCACAAAATAAACAGATTACTGCTGGTCTTAAGACATGAGTGAACAATTCATTTGAAATGGGTCTTATCTGTTATTTGTGCCTTGCAACTTTATATACTCTTATAAATGTATTATAAATAAACAGCAGTTAAAGGGCAATAAGGTAACATACAGAACAACATAATGTGCAAAAACACCCCTAGTGTCCTACAACTTCAGATAGCTAAAAGGTGCAATTAAATGTACAAGTTACCAATATGATATGCAACAACTCTATTCTCCTTGCAGAATGCTTTTCAGTTACAAATAATCTAATGTAATGTAACGTCACTACTGGCCCAAAACAAAACGATACTCGCGGTCTCCACTTGGGGGCAGACAATAGGATTCACGATGCCCTTCCACACAGCGAGTAATCAACGGAGTCAGTCATTACTTCGCCTGCCAGCCACATGGCAACGCCCCTTGCCATAGTGGTCCAGTGACATCTAACGTCAGTCTAACAAAGAATTGTCTACAGTCTTTATGGGAGTCAATTCCTAAGGCCATGCCGCCTAAATAATATTTAAGTGTTGTAATATCGTAACTGAAATGCAGAAAGTGTACCGCTGACTGTATATCTTAGCTTGCGTGCTAGTAGTTAGCTATTCATTAGCTAACTCAGCTACCTCAATACATTGAGTGCTCCTACCAGTGAATCAAGACAAATACATTGCTCATACTAGTATATCAATCTGATAAAGGCAATAACAGGGCGTGTAGGGACTGTGAATATTAAAGCATGTTTTTGTAAATGCATGGGATACTGTATTTGTTCTCCTGGGTAGCCCAGCTGTCTTCACCCATGTAAGCTAGTGCTGTAACTTACCCGGTCTTCCACATGGATTTTGAGCCATATGGATTTTCGCCTAAGGAAGTGCTCTGGACTAGGGAAGAGATTCCTAATGTTGTCTCTGGACAGAGTATGCAGCATGTAGTCGCTGATATTAGCTGGTGTTGTGGATAAAGCACACATATGCAAAAATTAGCTATCTGAAGAACCACAGCTAATTGGGTAGCTAATAACTGCAAGCACACTGACTAGCACCCTAGCTTGTTCAACAAGCCAACCGAGTTATCTTTCTGCTTTCTGTTTGTAAAATTACAAGTCTGACCTTTTAAATACTATAAGTGATGTATATGATATAAATTATGTAACGTTGGAGAATATTACCTCTGAGGGTTGAAACTGCCACATCGTCAAGGTCTTCCATGTCACTTACCCGCCAAAATATATTTCACACAAAATTCCGACCATTAGAAATGGCGCAATGTAAGGCTAATCTAGATGGAATGTAACAAGTCGGCTTCCTGGATTGGGGGTTACATAAATAAAATAAAATAAATTTCAAATGTACTTGGCATTCCTTAAATTTCAGACTATTGGTTTTACATTACTGGATCGACACTAACAAATACATTACTTATTAGACCGTGAACCATGCTGATATTACTTTGAACATTCTAAGAGTTACATTTCTTTGAGCTCGCCCATGCTCAGAAAAAAAAAAAAAAAACTCTTCAATGCGCTCGACTCCACGTTCCGTAAGAAAAAATGGTTTGGAGATGTGTTGTGTGCTATAGTCGCAGTCCGGATTTTAGTGTAGTTTGGAATTGATGGTTGTGCCAAAGAATACCGTGTCTACAATACATTCTGGTACCATGTTAAACGCCATGCGGAACACCTGATCGCAAGTGGCAGTGCAGCTAGCCAGAGGAGCAAGTCAGGCAGGGAGAGCCCCTGGAATTGAGAGGAGAGATCGCACGTCCAATAATGGAAATGAAGGCAGAACATTTCGAGCGGCTGTCTCAAACAACACCATCAACATAAAGCATGGAGCTCCTGCAGCTGTAGACGGCGAGCATCATGTAGTGCAACCCTTTCCCAAATATGCAATTGGAGCACAGCATTCTGGTAGTTTTGACACGACCAGCGTGTACTCTGGCCTAAATAAGTGAGAAGATTTTGAGGTCGCCACAACATGGAGATACTGTCGTGGAAAACCACCTCGATGTCTGCAAACCCCAACAATCAAGTCCTCGCCCACTCAATAAACTTGGTCTAAACCATAAAACTCACTGTTGGAGTCAAGCTGATGATAAAGACTTTATTCACAATACCAGCAAGAATACAAGAGACAATTGCCTCACAGTATAAGTGAAAGTACTAAAGTTTCCATTAATTGACATCCACAGAACGAGTCACACTATGCTCCTCTGACCAGACAGGCTACAGCTATAGTGATGACTGCAAGGGAAAAACATAACCTTTCACAGGTTTGTGTAGATAGAAAAGCTGCTACTGATGAAACATTTAAAACATTTTCTTGCGGAGACATCATGATAAACTTTTCTCTCTCCCTCTCTCTCTCTCTACATATATATATGTGTGTAATTATATAGAAGTTTGATATAAGCCAGGGATATTATGTTCCTCTGATCACCAGTTTGGAACAGTTCTTGCCTTATCTAAAAATTCTTGCAATGCTAAATGAACCTCCGATTTACAGTAGTGATGGATATTTGTATGATGTCAGGGATGGAGAACTAATGAGGTCACACCCTTTATTTTCACTGCGGCCCTCTGCTTTGCAGATAATCCTGTATTACGATGGGACTGAAATTTCCAACCCGCTTGGGTCTTATGCTTCAAAGAATCAGTTACTAATGTTTTACTATACCCGGGGAAATATAAATCCAAAATTCAGATCCTAACTACCTGCAATCCGCCTACTTGGTGTTGCGTTGCAAAGTCAGCTGTCTGATTGTGGAATTGATGCCATACTGAATAGGTTGCAAAGGGACTTGGTTCTGTTGTATAATGGTGTAAAAATGAAAATTGGAAATGAAGAACAAGAGGTCTTTGGAGCATTAGTTTCAATATGTGGAGATACTTGTAACCCCTTTTTCGTGCCTACTATACACCTGGGTCACACTCATATACACCAACAGGATCCTGGGTTCTCAGCAAATGATGATGAATAGCCTGGTTGTCCTGTTTACCACTTAAGTTTACTATAAGGCTCTGACCCTATGATAGCCACCTAGTGTGCCAGTCTGAATAAAGCAGGCACTTAGCGCGGTGCCTCCACTGAAGAAATACAGTACCAGTGTCCCTGGCCTAAACTATGTAAATCCTCAGAAATTTGATATCTAACATAAAAGCAATTCCACACTTATTATAAAATGTAACCAATAAATGACATTTATTTTTTTATTAGGGAGAAAAACATTTAAGAACGTGGAAGTCAAAATGTTGTATGCATGTGAGCTCTATTGGTGTGTATTTATGAATGTAGGCAGGCTATGTGACATGTATGTAAATGTATGTGAAATGTGAAGAATGTACCTCTCAAATATACATTGACCAGTTCTTGGTCCTGGCAACCATATATGCTTAACACCTCAATTTAACTAAACGGCGCTATTCACCCGTCGAATGAAAAACACTGGGCATTTACAATAGGTTATTGTTTTATCACACAGTGGAAAACAAAATGGCAAGCTTGCAAAAAAAAATTGTTGGGGCCCATTACGTTGGTGCACATAGGAGAGAAGCAGAAGAAAACACGACAATACTTCCAGTGTTGATTTAGATCCTAGTCAATGGAAATGTTCACTCACACTGTTGTCGTTCTTAGCAGATGAAGAGGCAGCAGTTTTTTTTTTAAGCGGGCTACTCACGAGCAGGGCAGTTCCGAATGTTGGGTTGATTCGCAAACTGATGGCAATTGAGCCTCTTTCCATGCAGCAACAGGCAGTCCGGTTAATAATGAGTCTCTGAAGAGCGAGCCTTTCTTCCGAAGGGATCTCACTGGCTTGGTCAGAGTCTCTGCCTTTACTTGGTGTCTCAGCTTAAAGCTCTTGCACCTCCGTTCTCTTCATTGCCCAAACGTATCTCAATATTTTCACCTCCGTATTCCGTAGCAGCAGATTCCACATTTTCTGTTCTAAATTCTACCTGGCCCATTTGACACCAGTGCTTTTAAACTTACATGGGATTGGTTAAGGGCCATACATTTTAGAGGGAAACAAACACAAAACACACTATTGCATTATGGTATTTGCAGTCATTTTCAATGAAAAACCAAATATATAAAGTAACTAATTAATACATTAGTGAACTTAAGTTAGTAAAGGCCTTGAAAAAGCATTAAGCCGCTGCTCTACAAGGGCCTTACATACTGTAGCTCAACATGAGTTGTGTGGCTTTAAGGACGGTGTTGGCTTTGCATACAGCAAATGTAGACAATGTGAATGTGAGGATTAGGATTTAGCAAAGGTCAGTGGAGAGACATGTTCGACAGTGTGATGACATCGAAAAAGCCAGCACTGAGTATCTCAGAAATCAGTTAAAGACTACATATGGAATCAACAGAAAGAGCAAGGTCATCGATTTCCCTGGCTTTAACTTAATCCAACAAACACCACAAGATATTATGCATATAATCCTGGAGGGTGTTGCTCCATTGGAAATTAAATGTGTGATGAAACATTTAAATCTTACAGGGCAACTGGATTTGGATCATGTCAATTCTGTCATTGTTGGATTCCCTTACTCTCCTCTAGATGTTTGAGATAAACCATGCCTAATAGCCTATAGCACATTGGCTTCCAGTGACAATAAGTTGAAAGTCATCAGGACAAATGATAGTTATTCTGAAAATCCTACCATTTATAACAGATACAGTTCAGAGTAGTGATTGCCACAATGTCATTCTTGAGCTTATTGAGATTGTTCATATTTTATTTGCTCCTTTAATTTGCTTGCAAACGATTGGCAAGTTCTTATTGAAAAGCATTTAAATAATGTCACAAACCTATTTCCAGAAAATAACATAGCCCCAAAACAACACTGCCTGATTCATGCCCCATCCCAGATTAAACTTCTTGGTCCCATGGTACGTCACATGTGCATGAGGTTTGAGTCCAAACACTTTTTTAAACAGTGGGCTAGTAAAGGCAACTTTAAAAATGTCTGTAGGTCATTAGTGAAACATAATCAGGTGTATGAATCTTCTCAAAATGCAAACATAAATGAACACCCCATTTTTTCTAATGAATGTAATTTGGGACCAGTATCTGAAGTCAAAAACCTGGTATATTTAAAAGAAAAGGCAAGGGCTTTTCTGGGAAGACACAATATAAAACACGCTGTATCAGTTAAATGGATTGTTCTAAATGGCAATAAATATATCTGTAATAAAACAGTAATTGTCACAACTGTAAGTGTCAACAGTTTACCTGAATTTGGACTTGTGAGAAAAATCTATGTGATTAATTCATCTTTGTATTGTTTTGAATTCCAACAGTATAAGTTATGAAAGGGACTACATGGCATATAAAATTGAGGTCCCAATGTTGGCACAAGCAAATGACCTCTTGCATGCAGATAGTCTGGGGGATTTCACACCATATTATATTGTTACACACAGCTCCACCACATATGTGCCTGTGAAATACTATCTTGGAGATATCATTGAAAGGCACAAATCTTTGTGATGTAGATAAATAATATGGAAATAATTGCATGTGGCTGTATTTTTATTAAGAATATGTTTGTAGCTTAAAGTGGGAGAAAGATGAGTTGTTCATGACCTTTTGCAAGTAGATAATCTGGTGGATTTCACACCATATTATATTGTTACACACAGCTCCACCACATATGTGCTTATCTTGGATATGTTCATATGTTACAAATGAAAGACAAATCTTTTTGATGTATAAATGATACATAAATAAAAAAGTTTGTTTGACATTGCATGCCACTGTGTTCTTGAATTAAGAATATGTTTCTAGCTTAAAATAAGGAGAAAAGACGAGTTGCTCAGATGTAGCACAATGCTGGAGCTAATTTCTGGATCAATTCAACTCAAAATAAGCTACAATATCTCACTTAGATAAAGGTAGATAGAAGTTCTAAAAACAAGGTTGCCTTTCTTGCATTCCCAAGATATTTTTTCTAATTGTACTAAAAACTAGAAAAAAACTAGATCAATTTCCCCAAAGCATCCTAGCTCAGCACTTCTGTTTTCGTTAATGTTAAGGGGTCCTGAAACTTAGGAGCTGCCTCATTGGTGCCTGTCAAACTTGTAGTGGTAATACGGTAATACCACTGACCATTGACAGGTACCATTGAAGCAGCTCCTAAGTTTCAGGACCCCTTAGAAAACGCAGGTGATACTAGAAGGAGCTCAATTATTAGTCACCACCACACCACCACCGTGAAAAAGAAGAACACAATTACTGAAAATAATGTAAGTAGGCTATGCCTTACATACCCGATCACCTTACGATTTCTGATAGTCTCATTTGTAATGGGGGGCATAGCAGCTAACAAACTAAGAAGAGATGCATTTCGAGGGTAGCCTGTCGATATTATACTAATGTTAAAATTACGGACTGTAACTGTGCGAATTTTAATGTAAGTTCATGATTGTTTTTTATCATCAATGCTTTGGTTTAGAGACAAATGTGATGTCGCCCGAAAGCACAGGTTAGGTTCTTTCGAATGGTATGTGTGTCCGCTCTGTTTTACCCTTCGGGAGTAAAGTATCAGAAGAGGGTGTGATTTTGAACGCAAATCCAGGGGCTCTAAGGGTTAAGGCAGTTTTTAACGCAGATTAATCAGGCTCTCCCTGCCATAATTTCAGCGTGCATAAGCGTTTCATCAATCAGGAAAATTAGCGAAGAGACGTTCAGGTTTGACGTTCACACACACGCAACAGGCATAGGAGCAGGCACTAAAGTCAGGACGCAGGTTCACACACAGGTAGCCCAGCCGCACGTAACGGGGAATAGTTGTAACATAACGGTTTTAAAACAAGTTTTACAAAATTTTGAGGGAATTCGTGTGCGTGATAATAATGTGTCAACTTTCAATTTCCATATGTAGAAAGAAATGCAATCCACGTTCACATAGCCTAATATCTTAGATTTTGCTTCAGCTTAAAGTGGCAGTGACTTTTTACAGCATACAGTACAGTAATCAGCATTTTCTTTCAAACAGAATTATTCGAATGTGGCCTAGGCTACAGTAGGCCTGACAGTGTCTATTTTCAAAGAGTCTAGATACATATGCTACATAAATAAATGAAAATACAGAAATTTGGAATTGATCTTGATTGATCTCAAATCACTTAAAGTGATTGACAGCATTAGTTAAAATGTTTTTAGCAACTGCAGAATCTGTTAGCAGATCATAACATTAAATTATAATAAAATGTTATTATTGTCCTGGCCTGCAGGCAGTTCCTGATGATGACGGCAAGGGAGCTTGTCAGGTTTAAAGAGAAGATCTGCAGGAGGGTAGTAGAGAAATACAGCTGGAAGAGAAAGAGGGAACACAGGAAGAAGAAGGAGGGACAGATGAAGGAGAGACAGGAGCAGAGGCAGCTGGAGCAGAGGGAGAGGGAGAGGAGGTTGACATCCTAATGTCATACACAAAACCAAATCAACCTGACCCTAAACTTTTCCAAAAGCAAGTGCTAAAGGACCGTACTCTGTCATTCCAAAAAACATGGTATGAAAAGTATCTCTGGCTGCATGTCAGTCCGGGTACTGAAGGTGTTCCGTGTTTTCTATACAAAAGTGGAAAATCAACACAAGCCAAAAGCATAGACCCAGCGTTTGTAAGTTCCGGATTTAAAAACTGGAAGGAACCACAAGAAAAAATTTCCTTTCATGAGAAATCAGCAGGTCACAAAGTGGCTGTCACAACAGCTGCATATGAGAGCAGGCCAGTTAGCACACAGTTGAGCAGCGCAGTCAGTACACAACAGGCAGAAAACAGAGCAAGCCTTTTAAAAATAATAGGTGGTGAGATGGTCTTGGCGAGGCAGGGAGTGGCCTTTAGGGGGTATGAACATCATCAAGGTAACCTTGACCAGCTTTTAAAATACAAAGCTGAAGATGATCCAGCTTTCACAAGGTGGTTGTCCGCAAAGAGGGGAGTACACACGTCTTGGGATTGTCAAAATGACGTGATCAATTTGATGAGTCCATCTGTTATCAGGGAAATAGCAGATGAAATCCGGACAAGGGATATCACAGGTGTGGAGCAGGAGGCCCTGTGTCTACGTTATGTTGACAATGATTTGCTGGTACATGAAGAGTTTATTGGGTTGTATGAGACAACTTCTACAACAGGTGAAAATCTTGCCAGGGTCATTTTGGATGTGCTGTTGAGGTTGAATTTGCCAATATCGGGCCTTAGAGGTCAGGCATACGATGGTGCTTCAAATATGTCTGGAAAATACTCAGGCGCACAGGCAGTTATTCAACGAGCACAGCCATTAGCACCATATATACGTTGTGGTGCTCATTGTGTAAATTTAGTTACACAACAGGCTTGCTTAGCCTCCCCTGTTGTGCGAAATGCTCTTGACTGGATTCATGACCTTGCACATTCTTTGGTCAGTCTGCTAAACTCAAAGACAAATTTAAAGTCATTGCTGCAACTGAAGGGGAAGGGCCAGTCCAGTCCATCAGTCCTTTATGTCCCACAAGGTGGACTCTACGCTCACCTGCTGTTCGTGCTGTTCTCAGGCAATATGGGATAGTACTGGAATCACTAGGTCAGATGTCTGCAAGTAACTCTGAATCTGCAAGTCGGGCAGAGGGCTTACATGTTCGACTGCAACAGGGTAATGTTGTACTGGGGCTTATGCTTGCGTTAGACGTGATCAGTGAATTAGAAGTGCTGAATGCATCTCTCCAGAAAAACACTCAGACAATGGAAGGCATGCTCTGTGCGGTTTCCCTTCTCCGAGACAGTTTCAAATTGAAAAGAAACTCTGAACACTTTGAGTCAATCTTTCAGGAAGCAGAGAACATGTGTGACAATCTGTCTCTAGAGCCCATTGCTCTACCACGCACACATAGGCCCCCTAAAAGATATTCTGGGCCAGCTCCTGTGTACACACCTGGATCAGCTGTGGAGTTTTACAAAATAGAGTTGGAGTGACAGTGTGCCATATTCACCAGGAGAGGCTGGACAATTTGAACGGACAAGAAATTGCCCAGCAGTATGTTCAGGGCAATGAAAGGAGGAGAAAGGTTTTTGGGTCCTTTATTTAATCTGTTTTTGGACAGGACATCTGTTTGCCTGCATTGGAGTGAATTTATTGAAAACTCATGTAGACTACTTGTTTTTACATTTTTATTTATGTATGTACAGTATATTGTTAGCATGTTTGCAAGGCACACTGAGTGGAAAGTGAATTATTTCCAAATGTTTATTACATTCTATTGTTTTTTGTTTTTGTTTTTTTGACATAGGGCTTTTTCTGTTTTCTCAAAGAATTAGTATGCTGAAAATCAGTAAATAAAACATGTTTTGCACAATGCATGAAGTTTTATTGGTGATTGATTGGCACACTAACAGATATGGGTAGTGTTCATCAGGTATGCCTTAGCTGACGGTGTTCATTGCGTTTTGGCTTTGAATAGGTATCTAATTTTTGTTGTTATTTTTATTGAAAGCCATTGGCCCAAATTACACAAAATGGGGAGGGGGGGGTGCTGACAGCTTTGACCCTGTTCCTAGCCTGTTCCTGCTACTTCTACTTCTGCACAGTGTTGAAAACACTTGAGGCACATAATGTGTCAGATTCTTTGTATTTCGCACAACAAATGTCAGTGTCAGTTTATTTAAAAGCAATTTAAAAAACAACAGTTGACCAAAGTTATACTCAAACCAACAAACAGTCGATTTGAGATTCAGATATAGTGTATAGAGTGGAAATACAAAAAAATGACCACACTGATGTTGTAATAATATTAATTTAATAATAACATGAAGAAATATGAAAATGAAGAAAAAATAGAATTAAATTAAATTAAACAAAATAAAATGAAATGAAATGAAAAATCCATCCAATCTGAAGTTGAGCCTAGGTCTTTTCTGCTCACTGAAATATGAAAAAAGTTCATTTCAGTGAACAAACACACCAAATGCCATCTCTATGAAATGAACATAAAAAACATCATCATTGAATACTGACCTGATTAGTCTTTTCCACAGAAATCTGAAGTGAAATGAAGTCCATTTAATATCTGTTCTTCCTCTTGGAGTCTTGCCATTTTTGCTTGCTCTTTAGCTCTTGCCTTGTTCTTTTTCTCTGCCTTTTTAGCTTGCCACTTTAGCCAGGAGTCCTCCATTTTCTGCCGTCTGCTCTCGGCCTTTAAGAGTTTCTGTCTTTTCTGCTGTTCCCTTTCTGCTCGAGTTATGGGGCATTCCAGGTACCCTAAACAAAACAAAATAAGGTTACTGGTTATGCAAGAGAACAATGATGCTTTCTAGCGATGTTACATTTGTTGGCATCATGTATGCATGAGTGAAATGACAGAGAGATGATAGTTGTCTTACATGGATGGTAATCATTGTCTCCCTCCTCTGTCTCTCTCACGTGTGTCCGGTCAATTTTCATTTGGTAGTAGTTTTTCACACGTTTGTTTACCCATGCAAAAACTCTTCTCCGCACACTCCTGTCCTTTTTGGCTCCACTCTCTGCCTCTGCATCCTGACAAGTACCGGCCAGCTCCTCCTCCACATCATCCACATCATCTGTCAGATTTGAGAGACTCGTGCTGCTCTGAAGCACGTCTGAGCAAACCTGGCTCTCATCATCTGTTTCCTTCATTTCGCTTGTCTGTGCTTCCTCTCTCTCTGTCTCATTCTTGGTTTTTGTGGATGGCCTCTCTGCCACAACTGTTATTTCTTTCATTTCAGTCTCTCTCTCTCTTTCCATTCTCAGCCTTTCTCTTGCTCTTTCCTGCTCTTCTCTCCTTCGGTCCTGCTGCAGAGACTCCTCTCTTTCTGCTGCTAATTTCATCTCTGATGACACGGTGTTCATGCTGATTCCATGAAGTGTTGGATCAGGCACTGGGGCAGTGGTTTGGTCCATATTCCTCTGGATGTGTGACTTCCTGCGGAGGGGCTTTGAACAATGTTTACCAGTAGGTTGGACCTTCGGCTGATAAACTTCTCGAGGACGTTTCTCTTTGACCAGTTGAGTTATTTCCCTCTGATGGTTTTCTTTTAATATTGCCTCAGTCTTACTTACTGTAAAGTGTCCACCGCATAGAGTTAAGGAGTTGCTGTTATTTTTGTTCTGTTTTTTCTTCATTTCAGTCTGGTCTTCTTCATTGGTACTTTGCAAACACGCTCTCCTGCCTTTCCTCACTTTCTGCTGAAGTCCTCCCAGGCTGTCCAGTCCCTCATTTTGGAGGTTCATAACATCTTTTCTCCCCTGTTTATTCTCCTCTGTCACTGTTTTTCTTCAGCATTATCAGTTTCTCTTGTCCCACGTTCTTTTTGTCTCACCACAGCGCAGTTATTTGTTTCTGTCTGCTGTCCTTGGTCCCACTGTTTCCTCAGAGATTCTTGGCTCTCCTCTCTGCTTCGCTGATGTTTCCTCCTGATCTCACTCCATTTGTCTTTGCCATCTCCGAGCCAATCATCTGCCAGTTCCTCATGCTTTTGTTCAGCGTCGGCCTTTCTCTGTTTGTGTTTACATATTGAGGTGTCCAGCAGAAACACATCTTTTAAGGTGTCCTCCATTGTAAGTTGTCCCTTGTGCTGGGAGATATCTTTCAGCCAGTCAAGCCCTTCAGTGCCTGGTTTCCTCTCCTCCACTTTTGCAACTTTTCCACCGTTCTCAGTTTGGTACTCTCTGACTCGTTCTTTTGTTTGCACATTTTGCTTGATTTCTGTCATCCATGATTTGGCTTCATCACTCTCTTTCTCCAGCTTTGTGTTTCTGTGTGTCTCCTCCCCACTTGTTTTTGGACCCTCCGTTTCTTTCTCTGTCTGCTTCAACTCTTTCACCCACTCTTCCTCTTTAGCTTTTTTCTGCTCTTCTCTCAACTTCAACAGCTCAAGTTCCTGCTGCCGAGCCACCTGTCGTCTAGCCTCCAGCTCTCTTTTTCTCTCCTCCCATTCCTGCTGATGTTTCTCCTCAATTTCCCTCCATCTGTTCTCATGTCTTTGTCTCACCACCTCTCTCTCCTTCTCAAAATCTTGTTTCATTTTCTCAAGCTGTTCCTGCATCTCTTGAGTGTCTCTTTCCGTTTCTGTCTTGCGTTCTGACTCTGATCCTATGTTTTGACTTTCCACTTGTGTTCGCTCCACCTCTTGCTCCATATCAAGGTGTCTCTGTCTTTCTTTTTCCACGTTTTTCTCAATGTGTTTCAGTGTGTCCATTTTAGCTTGCTGCTGATGTTCAATATGTCTCAATATTTCCTCCTCTACCTTCTGAGACATCTCTCTTTCTTTCTCCAGCTTGTCTTCCATCTCCAGCATCTTCGCTTCCACGTCCTGCTGGCACTTACTCTGCAGCTCCCTTACTCGTTCCTCATATTTCTTAAGATCCATGTCTCTCTCCTTAGTAAGGTTTCTCTCCACGTTCTTGAGCTGCATCTCCAGCTCGTAGTGCTTCTTGTCTATTTCTTTCCTCACTTCTCTTTCTCTCTCAGTCTCCATTCTGTTTATTTTTTTGAGGACTCTCTGTCTCTCGAGCCACTCTTTCTTCTCTTCTATCATCTCCTCCTTTCGCTTTATCTCTTTCAACCTCTCCATTCGCCTGGACCATTCTTCGTCCAGCTCTCTCAATCTTTCTTGCTCTCTCTGTCTCTCCATCTTGCTCTCTTTCTCCAGTTGAGCAATTCTGTCTGCTTGTGCCATGACCTCTCTGTGTTGTGCCATCCTGATGCTGCCCATCTTCTGTTGGCTTGTCTCACTCCTTCCTGGCACTGTCTGCCATCCAGTACCTTCCGGACTCAACTGAAATATAATATTTTCAATGAAATTGAATTCACCATTGCAGTCATGTAAATTTGATTTGAACATGGAATTATCTAACTATGCCTTATCCTCAACTAGTTACTTTTTTCCATACCTGTTTGTATTCCTAAGGTTGATTGTCTAATGCCTAGTAATGTTATTCTTGCCTGCTAAGGTTCAGTGCCTAATGCCTAGTAATTTATTCTTCCCTGCTAAGTTTGAGTGCCTGATTGCTTGTAATGTTATTCTTGCCTACTAAGGTTGAGTGCCTATTCTAATGTTATTCTTACTTTGTGAGTCTTGCTCCTGGCCTTGGTCTCCCTGTCTTCCAGGGCTTTGATTCTCAGAAGCAGGGAATCCTGCTGGTTCCGGACCCTCTGCAGTAGCTCCATTTCTTCTTTGTTGAGTATGGAACTTAGTCGACTGTCGACTGCTGTGGCACACACACACTTGTGTGGCTCGCTGAGAGTCTCACAGACCCTCGTCTCCAGGTGTTGCTGCTTGAGGTGGGATTGTTTTTCCCTCTCCCTCTGCAGCTCCCTCTGTAGCTGCTGTCCTCTCTCATCCTCCTCGCTCTCTGTGCAGGTGCACGTCTCGGACATGGCCTCCTTCTCTCGCATCCTCTGAATCTTGACATGAAGATCTGCCTCCTCTCTTCGCAGCCTATTCAGCTCCTTCACCTCCTCCTCTGTCAGACGGCAAATTTGCGGGCCGACTGTCTTGGCCCACTCCTGCCGCACCATTTCTTTAATCTTGTGCAGCTTTCTCTCTCTCTGCTCTTTGAGCGTACTCTCCAGCTCATATCTCCTCACCACTGCATCCAACCTCCTGTGCATTTTCTCATCGGTCAGCGCCATCTTTCTCTCCACCTCCTTTTGCCTCTCCACCTCCTGGCGCCTTTTCATCTCCCTGTACCTCTGGTCTGCTTTCACCATGTCTCTCTCCAGAGTTCTCTGCGAGGTGCAGCATCCAATCAGTGCCCTCCGGAAAGCTCCCCAGCAGTCAGCCAACCCTCCGTCACTATCGTACAGGTGCTGCTGCAGGTGAATGTTGTGGTGCTGTTTAATATACGCAAGTGATGAGTCCTCTGTTGTCACAGCGTAGGCATGTGCATGGTTCGAGACTCTGGACGGCTTCTTGCTGTTATTAGGGGAAAATAAATAAACCATCCATGAAACAGACCTAAACATTACATTGACATGACCATCAAAAAGGGAGTTAAAGCAATTAGTGTATTCTTGCAGGTGCTCACACCTTGAAGTAAAGGCAATACTGCCACCGTCATCCTGGGCTCCAGTTGCCAGGATTTGGTCAAAGGGCTCATCATTTGATCTCCCTTTCCTCAGGAATCGGCGATGAGAGACTTCAGGAAAGTGGCCATGGATTGTCAGCATTGCTGACTGTATCCAATCTGCCATTTCCTGGCTCTGTAAAAACATGAGAATAGATTAAACATCCGTGTACTCTGTGGACATGACAATTCATTTGCCTTTTTGTTTAGATATACGTTAACCAGTACGTATTTAATTTAATGTGCTTAATTGATGCACATGCAAAGATGTAGCCTGACAGAACAGAATCAACTTTTGAAGACCAGGTGCACCATAGCTTGTGTTGACAACAACGGTACGTTAGTTGATAGAGCAGGAAGATATCATTAAATTATTTAGACTATACAGTTCCAACTCTGCAAGCTGCAAACTTCTGTGGCCTTGGCTTATTAAAATGTCTAAAAAAATGACATTTGTATAGTGATAGCGAATAAAAGTAAAACACTAGCCTATTATTCAAGACAGTACCTCCTAAAGAACTCCAATCAGAATGGAGTAAAGTATGAAACTCAGTGAAGTGTGTTGCTCAGTCCGTCTTCAAAATCCAAATGAATGTTTCATTTTTATTGACTGACATGAAGTTCTTTTTTCTATGGTAACCGTCTGTGACGTTTAAATCCCTTTGTTACGTTTCATGTACTACCGTCATTCAGAAATCATTTCCAATCACACGGCCTCATGACGCATTTCACGTTCGAATGCATGGCCTGACATGTAGAATTCAGTGGCGTAACTATCGGTAGCAGGGACCGCGGACACGGACAGCTGATTATCTGTTTTAGAGCTCTTAATTTTCTACGTTCAGTACGTTGATAACCGGGCTCTGTATGATCTAAACACACATAACATATTATAGTGATCATTAAATAATTCATGGACTACGATGTTGTATTTTCTTTTTCAATTATTTAATGATATGTATACAGCTCCTTTTGCAATAGCATTCTCACATTGCGCTTTACAGTAAGGAGCACCCAAGAGCAACAGAGTCAAGGAAAAACTTGCGGAGTTAAAAGCTGAAGGTGAAGAAATGGCAATATTGTCCAATGTAGACATTACAATGAGCACATCAGTACTACTCGGCTTTAGCGTTTTGTCCAATTGCTGGTCAATAACGAACGTTAAGTTTTAAACTGCAAAGGCAAAAAAATGTCCATGGATACTCGTTTCCTAACTGGATAAAATGTTGGTATAGGCTACTGTTATTGTATTCATAACTTCATCCTTCAAAGATGGAGGAAGGAGAAAAAAAATGAGAGGATATAAACGAAGATTTACAGCTTATTTCCAGAAAGCTTGATCTGGAAATGCTGATTATAGATCAGGAAGAAAATAACCCCGAAGCACTAGCTGATAGCCTATTTAAATCAGGAAAAGCCAAATGGATTGTTGTTATATGATGTTTTGATAATGATAATTTCAAAATAAATAATTTGGTGTTTAAAATAACTTTTGGTGTCTTTAGGAGCCGTGTGAACGGACAGTTTTTACCTGTCCAGGCTGCGATATAGGCTACTCCATTTTTACTATTTCAGTCATGCTGATTTAAGCTGAAGTGACTAAGTAGCCTATTATTTTTCAAATGTTATATTTTAACCATGAATAGGAGAACGAAAGCAGTCAAAGGCATAGCCCAGAGCAGCAGCCCCGTCAGTTTGCTTCAGTGTAGTAGAACCAAAATAAAACCATTACATTTCAAGCAAATAAGTAGTGGCATACTTTGGACAATATCGTATCCGTCATTTCCCCTTCATTACATTTTTCTTAGTTGGGCCGACACAAAATTTCACTGTTCCCCCATCTACGAAATCCCACTTTAACCACTGCATGTAGCAATGGTTTGAGTCCAATTGAGGACATGACCCTGACTACTTAAAGAGCCGAACGTGGATGTAGAGAAAGTATTATTGTAAGTAAATTATGTGGATTATGTGAGAGAATGTAGAATTGACAGATAATGTGTGGAGACAACAGAACTTCGATTTTAATTTTTTCTCACTATGAATCTCCTCTTTCTCTCTCCGACAAACCATTTAGGATAGTCAATGATATTTGGTTTAAGTTTTTACAGTTTAATTGTATGGGTATTAGAACTGTTACTTAAATGAATATGGAGAGTTTGACATCCAATAGAAAAAAAACATGAATTCACAACAAATATCCCCTCATATCATGACCCAATGGCATGTCATGGCATTACAACGGATCCATGATCAGAGCTGTATTAGAGATCTTTAAATACGGCTCTGTCCATGATAGAAGTCTAGCTCCCTCTTGTGGACAAAATCAAAAAGGCAGATGGTTAGCATTTCGTCAACGATTTGAAGTGACTGTGACATAGTGACAGACTGACAACGGTGTGTATGAATACCATATACAAGGAATTTGAACGGTAGATGTTAGCTCTCTGTACACCTAACTTATAAACATGTGGTAATATACATATAATACAATATACAACGCAATAAGTGCAAAAGGATAATAGACATAAGGTCTATTAAACAAACAGTAAACAGTAAACAAACATTTCAGAAATGAGGTTGAAGGGTAATCTGAGCAGTCTGTGAAATTAATAATTGACCAAGGTGGGGGGATGGCCCAATTTGTTAGGTATTCAGGAGGGTGATGGCGGCGGGGAAGAAGCTGTTCTTATGTCTTGTGTGGTAGTTTTTGTGCGCAGGGATCTGTAGCGCCTGCCAGAGGGGAGGGGGTCAGTGTGTGCACGGTGAGTGGGGTCTTTTTTTTCCGCCAACTTCCTGTTCCTTCCATTGTAGAAGTCCTGAAGGGAGTGCAGGGTGGCACCAATAATTTTCTCTGCTGTCCGAATTGTATGCTGTAGTTTGCGTGTGTCCTGTTTTGTGGCAGCTCCAAACCAAACTGTGATGGATGAGCAGAGGATAGATTCAATGACAGCAGTGTAGAAGGTGACCAACAGTTCTTATGGTAGGCTATGCTTCCATAGTTGTCGTAGGAAGTACATCCTCTGCTGAGCCCTTTTGAGGATGGCGTTGATGTTGGGATGGGATGGGAGATGATGGTTCCCAGAAACTTGAATGAGCCCACATTTGACACTGGTTTGCTGGATATTGTGACGGGGGGCAGCAGTGCAGGTTGCTTCCTGATATCCACAACTATCCCCACAGTCTTTAGAGTGTTCAGCTCTAGGTTGTGTTGACTGCACCAGAGCACCAGCTTGTCAAACTCCTGCCGATATGCGGACTCATCACCATCCTGGATAAAACCAATGACAGTGGTGTCGTCAGCAAATTTCAGGAGCTTGACCGCCGGGTCATTAGAGGTGCAGTCGTTTGTTTAGAGGGAGAAGAGCAGAGGGGAGAGGACGCGGCCCTGTGGAACGCCAGTGCTGATTGTCCGTGTTCTAGATGTGACTTCTCGCAGCCGCACATGATGGCTCTTTTCAGTCAGGAAGCTGGAGATCCACTGACAGATGGCAGGAGGTACAGTGAGCTGCGAGAGTTTGACAGTGAGGATATCCGGAATTATGGTGTTGAAAGCCGAGCTGAAGTCCACAAGCAGGATCCTAGCATAGGCCCCAGGTTGGTCTAGGTGTTGCAGAATGAAGTGCAGCCCCATGTTCACTGCATCATCCACTAACCATTTGCCCTCTAAGCAAACTGCAGAGGGTCCAGCTGAGGTCCTGTGATTTTCTTTATGTGGGTCAACACTAGGCATTCGAAGGAGTTCATGGCAACTGAAGTCAAGGCCACAGGTCTGTAGTCGTTAAGTCCAGTAGTGGAGAGTTTCTTGGGGACCAGGATGATCGTGGAACTTTTGAAGCATGAAGTGATTTCGCATATCTCCAGTGATCTGTTGAAGATGTGTGTAAAGATCGGTGCCAGCTGGGCAGCACTGGCTCTGAGACAGGAGGGAGTTACTCCACCCGGGCCTGGAGCTTTCTGAATATTTTGCCTCTCAAAGAGGCGGCGATCATCCTGTTCACATATGATGAGTGTGAACTGGGTGTCGGGTGGGGAAGGGGGAGGGGTAGCCAGATGAGTGAAATTTCTGAATGCTGTGTGTTTACAAGTTTGGCCTTATTTGGCTGCACCACATGCAAAAACACAGTCTGTACTGAGACTGTGCAAAACTGTCTGACCGCCAACCTTGAGGATCTCTGTGACAGTAACACATCAGCATAAATGCAAACTCCTTACTATTTTGAAATTAAAATAAGTCATCTAGGGCAGTGGTACCCAAACTGCTGTTTACCCTTTAATTCAATTCAATTCAGTTTTATTTATAGAGCGCCTTTTACAATAGTATTGTCTCATGGCGCTTTACAGAAGGAGCACCCAAGAGCAACAGGGGCAAGAAAAAGCTCCCTTATGTTTAGTTGGTCTAGGAAGAAACCTTGGGCACATTCACGACTCAAGGGGCTAACCCAACTGCCAGGGGTCATCCAGGAAAATTACAATCAGTAGAAATCATGATAGTCTACAAGTTGTCTATGGTTTTAGCTAAGGTTCATAATAGTTCCAGAGTTTTATCCCACTTTACATTACATGGTAGTCAGTCCATAGGTGGTTATCAGGAATTATGGCTGGACAATGTAGCGGCGGCCAGACACAGTGTTAAACTCAAAGCATTGAGATTGATCATGGGGGTAACAATAAGGATCCGTTTGACAGTGCCATTGTGAGGGGGGTCAGTCACAAAGCCACAGGGAAGGGGAGTCGGGCCTGGCATGGGCCTCCCGTACTGTTGGTTGCAGTCCACTCAAGAGGGGAGGGTGAGAGGAGTTTGCCGGAAGGAGGCAGGGATGACACTCAGCAGAGATGATTGTGGACAGAGGAAGCAAATGAATTAAGCCAGGCTCACACATCAGAGAGCAAATGTGTCATTTGTGCATACATATGTTTACATAAATAAATATATATAAATATGGAGAGAGAGGGCTAAGAGAGAGAAAGAGAGCTGTATGGCATGACACATGAAGGTTTTCTGGCGGCACTAGGCTATAGCAGCAAATCTAAGGTATGATGCATGGTAACCCAGCAGCACTGCAGGGACGGTCAGTGGTCGCCATGCCTCGCAACAGGGGGCAACAGCAGAGGCAGTTCCTCACAATAGACCCATGAGAAGTGATGATTTGCCATGCACCATCCCTAACTGTTGGAAACAGTAAAGAGGAAAGTTTTAAATCTAGACTTAAAGGTATTGAGAGTGTCCGCTTGTCGGATGTGGTGGGAAAGATTGTTCCACAGGAGAGGTGCACGGTAACAAAAGGCTTTTCCTCCTATCATAGATTTTGATATTCTTGGGATTACAAGAAGACCAGCATTTTGGGATCTTAGGGTTCTAGGAGGGTGGTAAAGGGCAAGTAAGCCTTTAATATATGTTGGAGCATGGCCATTAAGGGCTTTGTAGGTTAGGAGGAGTATTTTAAAATTGCTGCAACTTTTAAGAGGAAGCCAATGTAAGGAAGCAAGGATAGGAGCATTTTATATTAGCTGTAGGTTTTTGATACAGGTATAACTACACCCAGAGAACAGAGCATTGCAATAATCGAGCCTGGAAGTAATAAATGCATGTATTCATTTTTTCAGCATCCGCAAAGGATAGGAAACCTTTCTAACCTTAGCAATATTTCGTAGGTGAAGAAAAGGTTTTGAAATGTGTTTTACATGACTATTTAGAGAGAGGTCCTGGTCAATAATTAGCCCGAGGTCTAACTTTTGTGTTACATGACAGTGAAAGGCCACTGAGTAAGTTTTGGTGTAGGGGTAGAATGCTTTTCAGCTGTTTAGGGCCAATCATCATAACTTCCGTTTTATCAGAGTTTAAGCACAGAAAATTATTAGTCATCCAGGTTTTATGTCTTGGAGGCAGGCATCAAGTTTAGTTATTGGCATATAGTCATTAGGCTTCATAGAAAGGTAAAGCTGGGTATCATCAGCATAGGAGTGGAAAGTAATGCCATGTTTCCTTATAACAGATCCTACATGTACAGATAACATTTACAGGGAGAACAGTGGCCCTAGCACTGAGCCTTGGGATACACCAAACTTTACTTTGGTGTGGGATGATGACTCATTATGAGCATGTACAAACTGGTAGAAACCAGAGAGGTACGATTTGAACCTGGCTAATGCAGAGTCTTTGATGCCTATCGTGTTCAAGCCTGTGTAGTAGGATACCATGGTCAATAGTGTCAAAGGCAGCACTAAGATCCAATAGGATTAATATTGACATATATCCATTATCAGATTACATAAGGAAATCATTGAAGACTTTAACTAGGGCTGATTCTGTACTATGATTAGCTCTAAAGCCTGACTGAAAGGTTTTCTGGATATTATTTTCATTTAAGAAGCTACAGATTTGCTTAGACACTATTTTTACACTATTTTATACAAAAGGACATCAGGATCAAGGTTAGGTTTTTTTAATAGATGGTTTAATGATAGATGTTTTGAAAGATTTTGGTAGATGCCCAGCTATGAGTGAGTCATTTATAATTTTAAGAATCATCTCAGCCAATAGAGGGAGAGCAGTCTTAAGAAGATGATTTGGGATAGGATATAATAAGCAGGTTGAGGCTTTAGCTGGGGAGGTCAAAGATGTAATTTCTGATATATTGATGGGTGTGAATGAATCAAGGTATGCCTTTAGACACTCTTTATCTATGCCTGGGTACCCCCTGAACCACAGACAGCTTACTGTAGGCCAAATCATTGAATTAATAATTCTGCATAATTCTTGCTGTATAAACAACATATTATTATGCATGGCACATAATAACAGTTTTATTAAGTGTAAGATCTTTTTTTTCATATATAGTCTGTACCTCAACTTTATCTATGTCCTGGTGAGAACTGACAAGTCAATCACAAAAAAATAACGTCTGATTGTATCCAGACCTGTTCTAGGTTTCAGTTTTCAGGGGACCTGGTGTTTAACATAAACCCCAAAGCTTTGTCTGTCCAGGTGTGTCCGCCATTATATGATGCCTGTCCCGTGTTTTGCCGTATCTTGACAAGATGGCAAAGAGAGTGCTGTGTGGGTGTGTGTGTGTGTGTGTGTGCGCGCATGTATGTGTATACATGTTTAGCCTGTTCCTTCTACTTCCACTTCTGTGCAGTGTGTGTATGTGTGTGTGTGTATGCAAGGGTGCAGATTCAGATTGACCTTGATCCGTCCCCCAGTTACAGGGCAAAATATATATATATATATATAGGTCTAAGAACTAAGACTCCTGTTTTAGGGTCTAAAACGTTTTATTTAACATACCTTACATGAAAACCTGGACATGCTTTTTTTTACCGTTACCATCGAGCTCCTAGCAGGCTCAGCACTTGCTGGCTCATGCTCAGAGAATCCACAACCACTTTGCAGACACTAATGACACACGACGCCTATGGCAGGGCATTCAAGCTATTACCAACTACAGGCCTGCCCCCCTTTCCTGTGGTGGTGATGACTCCCTGCTCTAGGCACTAAACCAGTTCTATTCAAGGTTTAAGGAACAGAACGACTCAGAGATGAGAAAGGACACCCCTCCCCCTAACGACCTAGTGCTGTGCCTGTCCACTTCTGAAGTGAGGAAGACCCTACTCAGAGTCAACCCACGGAAAGCTGCTGGGCCGGACGGCATACCAGGCCGTGTGCTGAGGGAGTGTGCGGACCAACTGACAAACGTCCTCACAGATGTCTTCAACATCTCCCTGGCCACCACCGTCGTTCCCACCTGCTTCAAGTCCACCACCATCATACCCGTTCCAAAGAAACCCACAGTGACCTGCTTCAATGACGACCGCCCAGTTGCACTGACATCCACCATCATGAAGTGCTTCGAAAGGCTGGTATTGAGACACATCAAGTCACAACTACCAGCCACACTGGACCCAATGCAGTTTGCATACCGCCCAAATCGCTCCACAGACGATGCCATCAACACCGCCATCCACCTGGCTCTCTCTCATCTGGACCAGAAGGACGCATATGTCAGGATGCTGTTCATTGACTTCAGCTCAGCATTCAACACCATCATCCCTCAGCAGCTGATAACAAAATTAGGTGAACTTGGTCTGAACACAACCCTCTGCAACTGGATCCTGGACTTCCTGTTGGGCAGACCACAAGCAATCAGGATCGGGAGCAAAACTTCCAGCACAACCATACTGAACACAGGAGCACCTCAAGGCTGCGTGCTCAGTCCGCTGCTGTTCATACTCCTCACCCATGACTGTGCGCCAACGCACAGCTCAAACCACATCATCAAGTTTGCTGATGACACTACCGTGGTGGGTCTGATCATTTCAGAAATGAGGTTGAAGGGTAATCTGAGCAGTGGACAAAACAAAAGAACTGGTCATCGACTTCAGGCGGACTTTGCATAAACACATCCCACTGTGCATCAACAACCTTCCAGTACAGATTGTCCAGAGCACAACGTTTCTGGGCACACACATAACTGACGACTTCTCATGGACTCTCAACACCACACACATCACAAAGAAAGCCCAGCAGTCTGTACTTTCTGAGAAGACTCCGTAAAGCCAATCTCCCAACCTCCATCCTCACAACTTTCTACAGAGGGACGACTGAGAGCATCCTCAGCAGCGCCATCACAGCATGGTTCGGCAACTGCACCTGCAGCGGATTGTGAGGACAGCCGAAAAGATCACTGGAGTCTCTCTGCCCCCCCTCTCAGACATCTACAGCACCTGCTGTCTGCGGAAAGCCAAGAACATTACCAAAGACACTACCCATCCCTCCCATGGACTATTCACCTTACTACCATCTGGCAGAAGGTTCCGCAGTATCACTGCCCGTACCTCCAGAATGGAGAAGAGCTTCTTCCCACAGGCAGTCAGACTGCTGAACAACCTGCAGTGCAATTTGGACTAGAATTTCTTAGTGACTCAGGATGCAAACCAGCGCGTCACAGCACACTGCACCTTTATGCCCCCCGCACTTTCTTGCTGCTATCACTTATATTTATGTAGAATAGTCTCTTGTTTACAAATCATAACCCCTAGCCTTGCTGCTATTATTTATTTTTATATAGAACAGTCTTCTGTTTACAAATCACACCACTTGCCACAGTGCTCTGCTAAAAGCCATGCCCTGTCTAGCGTGTTTGTTTTAGGTCACCTGTATTTTTCACCTGCCAATTGTTTACAACTGTGTTGTAATATATGTACATATGTGTACAAGAGTGTGCACGCGTGCGTGTGTAGTTGTGTGTGGTAGTGCGTGTGTAAGTGGGTGAGTGAATATGTGTAGTTCCGCAATAGTGTATGTAGGCACTATTACGTATCTGTCTTGTCCATACTGTGTTTTAACAGTTCCGTGTATTACCAATTGTTCCCGGTGAAACGTTGTCTCGTCTCACTATGTACTGTGTATATGGCTGAAATGACAATAAAAACCTACTTGACTTGACTTGACTTGGTGAGATGGTCCTGGCGAGGCAGGGAATGGCCTTTAGGGGGTATGAACATCATCAAGGTAACCTTGACCAGCTTTTAAAATACAAAGCTGAAGATGATCCAGCTTTCACAAGGTGGTTGTCCGCAAAGAGGGGAGTACACACGTCTTGGGATTGTCAAAATGACGTGATCAATTTGATGAGTTCATCTATTATCAGGGAAATAGCAGATGAAATCCGGACAAGGGATATCACAGGTGTGGAGCAGGAGGCCCTGTGTCTACGTTGTGTTGACAATGATTTGCTGGTACATGAAGAATTTATTGGGTTGTATGAGACAACTTCTACAACAGGTGAAAATCTTGCCAGGGTCATTTTGGATGTGCTGTTGAGGTTGAATTTGCCAATATCGGGCCTTAGAGGTCAGGCATACGATGGTGCTTCAAATATGTCTGGAAAATACTCAGGCGCACAGGCAGTTATTCAACGAGCACAGCCATTAGCACCATATATACGTTGTGGTGCTCATTGTGTAAATTTAGTTACACAACAGGCTTGCTTAGCCTCCCCTGTTGTGCGAAATGCTCTTGACTGGATTCATGACCTTGCACATTCTTTGGTCAGTCTGCTAAGCTGAAAGACAAATTTAAAGTCATTGCTGCAACTGAAGGGGAAGGGCCAGTCAAAGTCAAAGTCAGAGTGTACTTTATTGTCAATTCACTATGTAACAGGCATTACACAAAGGACTGAAATTGCGTTTCACCAGACACCAAATGTGCAATTTAAACTAGAAACACGCACACACACAAACTCACGCAAATAAACACACAGCTACACTCATGGACATGAAGTGCACACAGTCATCCACAATAAATAGACATAAGACATACGACATACAGGTAAACATATACACTTGCAGCAAGAAGGAAAGAAAAGTTTGAGGTAGCTCTTCTTGGTAGCTGGTGTAGGTTGGAAAAAAGTGAAATGTGCAATATGTAAGGTTCAATAAGTGAAGGTGCAATTAAGTAAAGTGCAAGTGTGAAAGCACCATGGACCTCTGTGTGTGTGAGATTGTTTATGGATGTCAGTAACATATTCATGGAATGTTCATGGAATCTTCTTCATTGTGTTGATTAGCCTGATGGCTTGTGGGAAGAAGCTGTTTCTCAGTCTATTTGTGTGGCACCGCATGCTGCGGTAGCGCTTTCTGGATGGTAAGAGGGAGAACAGTTTGTGTGCTGGGTGGGTGGTGTCCTTGATGATATTGATGGCTCTCTTGGAACAGTGTGATGTGTATAAGTCCTGAATGGCTGGTTGGGGTGATCTGATGATCTTTTCAGCGGTCCTCACCACCCTCTGTAGAGTCTTCTTGTCCGCAGCTGAGCAATTGCCGTGCCAGACGGAGAGGCTGCAGGTAAGGATGCTCTCAATAGCACCCCTGTAGAAGGTGGTAAGTGCAGAAGTGGGGAGGTCAGCTCTCCTCATTCTGCGCAGAAAGTGAAGGCGTGTCTGTGCTTTCTTTACCAGGGAGGTGGTGTTGATGGTCCCTGTGAGGTCATCTGTGATATGCACTCCCAGAAACTTTGTGCATTTCACAGACTCCACGGTACTGCCATTGATTGTGAGTGGGGTGTGTGTCGGGTATTGTCTCCTGAAGTCTACAGTCATTTCTTTTGTTTTGTTGACATTGAGTTGTAGATTGTTTCTGTCTGTTAGTGATGGTGGTCTCTGAGGACTTTTTGCTGACTCTTACTGTCTGTGGTCTGTTAGTGAGAAAGTCCAGTAGCCAGTTGCATAAAGAAGTGCTGATGCCTATTGCACTCAGTTTGTTCACCAGGTGCTGTGGGATGACCGTGTTGAAAGCGGAGCTGAAGTCAGTGAACAGCATCCGTACGTGACTGTTTTTGTTTTCCAGATGAGCCAGGCATAGGTGGAGTGCTGTTGCTATGGCGTCATCAGTGGAGCGTTTGGGGCGATAGGCAAACTGGTATGGGTCCAGAGTAGTGGGAAGGCTGGATGTTATGTGGGCCTTGACCAACCTTTCAAAACACTTCATCATTATTGGAGTGCTATGGGTCTATAGTCATTTAGTGATGTAGCTGGGGATTTTTTTGGTAGCGGTACAATGGTGGTAGCTTTGAAGCTTTCTGGTATGACGGCTTGGCTCAGTGAAATGTTGAAAATATCTGTGAGGACATCCGTGAGTGAGTCTGCACAGTCTCTGAGCACACGCCCGGGTATGTTGTCTGGACCTGCAGCTTTTCTGGGGTTCACCTTGAGTAGGGTCTTCCGGACGTCCTCAGGGTCTAGTTGGAGTGTTGTGTTGTCTGGGCCAGTAGGGGCTTTTGTTGGAGTGGTGGTGTTGTTTTCTTCAAACCGGCTAAAGAAGGTGTTGAGAGAGTTGAGGAAGTCTGTGTTGTCCTTGCACGGCAGAGGCGTTGGTTTGTAGTCTGTTACTGACTGGATGCCTTGCCACAGGCGTCTGGGGTCTTTTGTGTCGCTGAAGTGCGAGTGGATTTTCTGTCCACAGGCCCGCTTGGCTGCTCTCACACCCCGGTGCAGGTTGCCTGATGTGCTTCACAAGTCCAGTCCATCAGTCCCACAAAGTGGACAGTACGCTCACCTGCTGTTCTCAGGCAATATGGGATAGTACTGGAATCACTAGGTCAGATGTCTGCAAGTAACTCTGAATCTGCAAGTCGGGCAGAGGGCTTACATGTCCGACTGCAACAGGGTAATGTTGTACTGGGGCTCATTCTTGCGTTAGACGTGATCAGTGAATTAGAAGTGCTGAATGCATCTCTCCAGAAAAACACTCAGACAATGGAAGGCATGCTCTGTGCGGTTTCCCTTGTCCGAGACAGTTTACAATTGAAAAGAAACACTCAACACTTTTAGGCAATCTTTCAGGAAGCAGAGAACATGTGTGACAATCTGTCTCTAGAGCCCATTGCTCTACCACGCACACATAGGCCCCCTAAAAGATATTCTGGGCCAGCTCCTGTGTACACACCTGGATCAGCTGTGGAGTTTTACAAAATAGAGTTGGAGTGGCAGTGTGCCATATTCACCAGGAGAGGCTGGACAATTTGAACGGACAAGAAATTGCCCAGCAGTATGTTCAGGGCAATGAAAGGAGGAGAAAGGTTTTTGGGTCCTTTATTTAATCTGTTTTTGGACAGGACATCTGTTTGCCTGCATTGGAGTGAATTTATTGAAAACTCATGTAGACTACTTGTTTTTACATTTTTATTTATGTATATACAGTATATTGTTAGCATGTTTGCAAGGCACACTGAGTGGAAAGTGAATTATTTCAAATATTTATTCCATTCTATTGTTTTTTGTTTTTGTTTTTTTGACATAGGGCTTTTTCTGTTTTCTCAAAGAATTAGTATGCTGAAAAGCAGTAAATAAAACATGTTTTGCAAAAGGCATGAAGTTTTGGTTGGTGATTGATTGGCACACTAACAGATATGGGTAGTGTTCATCAGGTATGCCTTAGCTGACGGTATGGCTTAGCTGACAGCTTTGACCCCCCAGTTCAAAAATCCTATCTGTGCACCTGTGTGTTGTGTATGTATGTGTGTACATGTGTAGCCTGTTCCTGCTACTTCTACTTCTGCACAGTGTTGAAACACTTGAGGCACATAATGTACCAGATTCTTTGTATTTCGCACAACAAATGTCTGTGTCATTTATTTAAAAACAATTTAAAAAACAACAGTTGACCAAAGTTATACTCAAACCAACAAACAGCCGATTTGAGATTCAGATATAGTGTATAGAGTGGAAATACAAAAAAATGACCACACTGATGTTGTGATAATATTAATTTAATAATAACATGAAGAAATATGAAAATGAAGAAAAAATAGAATTAAATTAAATTAAACAAAATAAAATGAAATGAAATGAAAAAATCCATCCAATCTGAAGTTGAGCCTAGGTCTTTTCTGCTCACTGAAATATGAAAAAAGTTCATTTCAGTGAACAAACACACCAAATGCCATCTCTATGAAATGAACATAAAAAACATCATCATTGAATACTGACCTGATTAGTCTTTTCCACAGAAATCTGAAGTGAAATGAAGTCCATTTAATATCTGTTCTTCCTCTTGGAGTCTTGCCATTTTTGCTTGCTCTTTAGCTCTTGCCTTGTCCTTTTTCCTCTGCCTTTTTAGCCTGCCACTTTAGCCAGGAGTCCTCCATTTTCTGCCGTCTGCTCTCGGCCTTTAAGAGTTTCTGTCTTTTCTGCTGTTCCCTTTCTGCTCGAGTTATGGGACATTCCAGGTACCCTAAACAAAACAAAATAAGGTTACTGGTTATGCAAGAGAACAGTGATGCTTTCTAGCGATGTTACATTTGTTGGTATCATGTATGCATGAGTGAAATGACAGAGAGATGACGGCTGTCTTACATGGATGGTAATCATTGTCTCCCTCCTCTGTCTCTCTCACGTGTGTCCGTTCAATTTTCATTTGGTAGTAGTTTTTCACACGTTTGTTTACCCATGCAAAAACTCTTCTCCGCACACTCCTGTCCTTTTTGGCTCCACTCTCTGCCTCTGCATCCTGACAAGTACCGGCCAGCTCCTCCTCCACATCATCCACATCATCTGTCAGATTTGAGAGACTCGTGCTGCTCTGAAGCACGTCTGAGCAAACCTGGCTCTCATCATCCGTTTCCTTCATTTCGCTTGTCTGTGCTTCCTCTCTCTCTGTCTCATTCTTGGTTTTTGTGGATGGCCTCTCTGCCACAACTGTTATTTCTTTCATTTCAGTCTCTCTTTCTCTTTCCATTCTCAGCCTTTCTCTTGCTCTTTCCTGCTCTTGTCTCCTTTGGTCCTGCTGCAGAGACTCCTCTCTTTCTGCTGCTAATTTCATCTCTGATGACACGGTGTTCATGCTGATTCCATGAAGTGTTGGATCAGGCACTGGGGCAGTGGTTTGGTCCATATTCCTCTGGATGTGTGACTTCCTGCGGAGGGGCTTTGAACAATGGTTACCAGTAGGTTGGACCTTCGGCTGATAAACTTCTCGGGGACGTTTCTCTTTGACCAGTTGAGTTGTTTCCCTCTGATGGTTTTCTTTTAATATTACCTCAGTTTTGCTTACTGTAAAGTGTCCACCGCATAGAGTTAAGGAGTTGCTGTTATTTTTGTTCTGTTTTTTCTCCATTTCAGTCTGGTCTTCTTCATTGGTACTTTGCAAACACGCTCTCCTGCCTTTCCTCACTTTCTGCTGAAGTCCTCCCAGGCTGTCCAGTCCCTCATTTTGGAGGTTGATGACATCTTTTCTCCCCTGTTTATTCTCCTCTTTCACTGTTTGTTCTTCAGCATCATCAGTTTCTCTTGTCCCACGTCCCTTTCGTCTCACCACAGCGCAGTTATTTGTTTCTGTCTGCTGTCCTTGGTCCCACTGTTTCCTCAGAGATTCTTGGCTCTCCTCTCTGCTTTGCTGATGTTTCCTCCTGATCTCACTCCATTTGTCTTTGCCATCTCCGAGCCAATCATCTGCCAGTTCCTCGTGCTTTTGTTCAGCGTCGGCCTTTCTCTGTTTGTGTTTACATATCGAGGTGTCCAGCAGAAACACATCTTTTGAGGTGTCCTCCATTGTAAGTTGTCCCTTGTGCTGGGAGATATCTTTCAGCCAGTCAAGCCCTTCAGTGCCTGGTTTCCTCTCCTCCACTTTTGCAACTTTTCCACCGTTCTCAGTTTGGTATTCTCTGACTCGTTCTTTTGTTTGCACATTTTGCTTGATTTCTGTCATCCATGATTTGGCTTCATCACTCTCTTTCTCCAGCTTTGTGTTTCTGTGTGTCTCCTCCACACTTGTTTTCTCTGTCTGCTTCAACTCTTTCACCCACTCTTCCTCTTTAGCTATTTTCTGATCTTCTCTCAACTTCAACAGCTCAAGTTCCTGCTGCCGAGCCACCTCTCGTCTAGCCTCCAGCTCTCTTTTTCTCTCCTCCCATTCCTGCTGATGTTTCTCCTCAATTTCCCTCCATCTGTTCTCATGTCTTTGTCTCACCACCTCTTTCTCCTTCTCAAAATCTTGTTTCATTTTCTCAAGCTGTTCCTGCATTTCTTGAGTTTCTCTTTCCGTTTCTGTCTTGCGTTCTGACTCTGATCCTATGTTTTGACTTTCCACTTGTGTTCGCTCCAGCTCTTGCTCCATATCAAGGTGTCTCTGTCTTTCTTTTTCCACTTTTTTCTCAATGTGTTTCAGTGTGTCCATTTTAGCTTGCTGCTGATGTTCAATATGTCTCAGTATTTCCTCCTCTACCTTCTGAGACATCTCTCTTTCTTTCTCCAGCTTGTCTTCCATCTCCAGCATCTTTGCTTCCACGTCCTGCTGGCACTTACTCTGCAGCTCCCTTACTCGTTCCTCATATTTCTTTAGATCCATGTCTTTCTCCTTAGTAAGGTTTCTCTCCACGTTCTTGAGCTGCATCTCCAGCTCGTAGTGCTTCTTGTCTATTTCTTTCCTCACTTCTCTTTCTCTCTCAGTCTCCATTCTGTTCATTTTTTTGAGGACTCTCTGTCTCTCGAGCCACTCTTTCTTCTCTTCTATCATCTCCTCCTTTCGCTTTATCTCTTTCAATCTCTCCATTCGCCTGGACCATTCTTCGTCCAGCTCTCTCAATCTTTCTTGCTCTCTCTGTCTCTCCATCTTGCTCTCTTTCTCCAGTTGAGCAATTCTGTCTGCTTGTGCCATGACCTCTCTGTGTTGTGCCATCCTGATGCTGCCCATCTTCTGTTGGCTTGTTTCACTCCTTCCTGGCACTGTCTGCCATCCAGTACCTTCCGGACTCAACTGAAATATAATATTTTCAATGAAATTGAATTCACCATTGCAGTCAGGTAAATTTGATTTGAACAAGGAATTATCTAACTATGCCTTATCCTCAACTAGTTACTTTTTTCCGTACCTGTCTGTATTCCTAAGGTTGATTGTCTAATGCCTAGTAATGTTATTCTTGCCTGCTAAGGTTCAGTGCCTAATGCCTAGTAATGTTATTCTTCCCTGCTAAGTTTGAGTGCCTGATGGCTTGTAATGTTATTCTTGCCTACTAAGGTTGAGTGCCTATTCTAATGTTGTTCTTACTTTGTGAGTCTTGCTCCTGGCCTTGGTCTCCTTGTCTTCCAGGGCTTTGATTCTCAGAAGCAGGGAATCCTGCTGGTTCCGGACCCTCTGCAGTAGCTCCATTTCTTCTTCGTTGAGTAGTGAACTCAGTCGACTGTCTACTGCTGTGGCACACACACACTTGTGTGGCTCGCTGAGAGTCTCACAGACCCTCGTCTGCAGGTGTTGCTGCTTTAGGTGGGATTGTTTTTCCTCCTCCCTCTGCAGCTCCCTCTGTAGCTGCTGTCCTCTCTCATCCTCCTCGCTCTCTGTGCAGGTGCACGTCTCGGACATGGCCTCCTTCTCTCGCATCCTCTGAATCTTGACATGAAGATCTGCCTCCTCTCTTCGCAGCCTATTCAGCTCCTTCACCTCCTCCTCTGTCAGATGGTAAGTCTGCGGGCCGACTGTCTTGGCCCACTGCTGCCGCACCATTTCTTTAATCTTTTGCAGCCGTCTCTCTCTCTGCTTCTTGAGCGTACTCTCCAGCTCATATCTCCTCACCACTGCATCCAACCTCCTGTGCATTTTCTCATCGGTCAGCGCCATCTTTCTCTCCACCTCCTTTTGCCTCTCCACCTCCTGGCGCCTTTTCATCTCCCTGTACCTCTGGTCTGCTTTCACCATGTCTCTCTCCAGAGTTCTCTGCGAGGTGCAGCATCCAGTCAGTGCCCTCCGGAAAGCTCCCCAGCAGTCAGCCAACCCTCCGTCACTATCGTACAGGTGCTGCTGCAGGTGAATGTCGTGGTGCTGTTTAATGTACGCAAGTGTTGGGTCCTCTGTTGTCACAGCGTAGGCATGTGCACGGTTCGAGACTCTGGACGGCTTCTTGCTGTTATTAGGGGAAAATAAACAAACCATCCATGAAACAGACCTAAACATTACATTGACATGACCATCAAAAAGGGAGTTAAAGCAATTAGTGTATTCTTGCAGGTGCTCACACCTTGAAGTAAAGGCAATACTGCCACCGTCATCCTGGGCTCCAGTTGCCAGGATTTGGTCAAAGGGCTCATCATTTGATCTCCCTTTCCTCAGGAATCGGCGATGAGAGTCTTCAGGAAAGTGGCCATGGATTGTCAGAATTGCTGACTGTATCCAATCTGCCATTTCCTGGCTCTGTAAAAACATGAGAATAGATTAAACATCCGTGTACTCTGTGGACATGACAATTCATTTGCCTTTTTGTTTAGATATACGTTAACCAGTACGTATTTAATTTAATGTGCTTAATTGATGCACATACAAAGATGTAGCCTGACAGAACAGAATCAACTTTTGAAGACCAGGTGCACCATAGCTTGTGTTGACAACAACGGTACGTTATTTGATAGAGCAGGAAGATATCATAAAATTATTTAGACTATACAGTTCCAACTCTCCAAGCTGCAAACTTCTGTGGCCTTGGCTTATTAACATGTATAAAAAAATGACATTTGTATAGTGATAGCGAATAAAAGTAAAACACTAGCCTATTATTCAAGACAGTACCTCCTAAAGAACTCCAATCAGAATGGAGTACAGTATGAAACTCAGTGAAGTGTGTTGCTCAGTCCGTCTTCAAAATCCAAATGAATGTTTCATTTTTATTGACTGACATGAAATTCTTTTTTTCTATGGTAACCAGCTGTGACGTTTAAATCCTTTTGTTACGTTTCATGTACTACCGTCATTCAGAAATCATTTCCAATCACACGGCCTCATGACGCATTTCACGTTCGAATGCATGGCTTGACATGTAGAGTTCAGTGGCGTAACTATCGGTTAGCAGGGACCGCGGACACGGAGAGCTGATTATCTGTTTTAGAGCTCTTAATTTTCTACGTTCAGTACGCTGATGACCGGGCTCTGTATGATCTAATCACACATAACATATTATAGTGATCATTAAATAATTGGTGGACGACGATGTTGTATTTTCTTTTTCAATTATTTAATTATATGTATACAGCTCCTTTTACAATAGCACTGTCACATTGCGCTTTACAGTAAGGAGCACCCAAGAGCAACAGGGGCAAGGAAAAATTTGCGGAGTTAACAGTTGAAGGTGAAGAAATGGCAACATTGTCCAATGTAGACATTACAATGACCACATCAATACTACTCGGCTTTAGCATTTTGTCCAATTTCTGGTCAATAACGAACGTTAAGTTTTAAACTGCAAAGGCAGACAAAATGTCCATGAACACTAGTTTCCTAACTGGAAAAATGTTGGTATAGGCTACTGTTATTGTCTTCAAAACTTCATTCTTCAAAGATGGAGGAGGGAGAAAAAAATGAGAGGATATAAACGAAGGTTCACAGCTTATTTCCAAAAACTATTACTACTATTTTACTATATTACTATTTCAGTCATGCTGAAGTGACTAAGTATCACTTCCCAAATGTTATATTTTAACCATGATTACGGGGACGAAAGCAGCCAAGGGCATAGCCCAGAGCAGCATCAGTAGTTGCACCCCAGCAAGTTCAGCAGCCCAGTCAGTTTGCTTCAGTGTAGATGGACCAAAATAAAACCATTACATGTCAAGCATATAAGTACTGTCATACTTTTGACAACTATCGTATCCGTCATTTTCCCTTCATTACTCCGAGTCATTTTTCTTTGTTGGGCCGACACAAAGTTTGAGAGTTCCCCCATGTACGAAATCCCACTTTAACCACTGTGTGTAGCAATGGTTTGAGTGCACTAGACATGACCCTGACTACTGAAACAGCCGAACGTGTATATAGAGAATATTACTGAAAGTAATTTATGTAGATTATGTGAGAGAATGTACAGTTGACAGATAATATGTGGCGCCAAGAGAACTTCGATTTTTATTTTTTCCTCAGTATTAATCTCCTCTTTCTCTCTTCGACAAACCGTTTAAGATAGTCAATGATCTTTGGTTTAAGTTTTAACAGTTTAATTGTATGGCTATTAGAACCGTTGCTTAAATCAGTATGGAGAGTTTGAAAACCAAAAAAAAAACATGAATTCACAACAAATGTCCCCTCACATCATGACCCAATGGCATGCTATGGCATTACAACGGATCCATGATCAGAGCTGTATTAGGGATCTTTAAATACGGCTCCGTCCATGATAGAAGTCTAGCTCCCTCTTGTGGACAAAATCAAAGAGGCACAGTTTAATTGTATGGCTATTAGAACCGTTGCTTAAATCAGTATGGGCCATCTCTGGGTTCTGATCAAGGTTACACACACGAACTTATACACTTCTACTGACACGCAATCACCACCTTCACCCACCACCCCACGCCTTCGCCGCTTCATACCCTCTTATCTCTTACCCCCCCCCCCCCTTCTCGTTGCAGGTCATGTATTCTATATGTGCTTATGTGTGCTGAGGTGGTTTTTTTTTCCCCCCTACACTGTGCTCCCCATTGGAGCATAGTCTAGTGATGCCTTTTTTTTCTCCTCCTCTCTCCTCATGTTATGCTATATTGTGCCTTTCATCCTCCCTAATTTGGAACATGGGCGGCACGGACATCCGCAGCGGCCCCTTGCTCTCCCCACCACAGGGGAGTGAGAAATGCATTTTCCTTTGTATGTCTTGTACATGTGAAGAAATTGACAATAAAGTTATACCATACCATACCATACCATACGACTTCATGGCAACTGAAGTCAAGGCCACATGTCTGTAGTCGTTAAGTCCAGTGATGGAGAGTTTCTTGGGGACCGGGATGATTGTGGAGCTTTTGAAGCATGAAGGGACTTCGCATATCTACAGTTATCTGTTGACGATGTGTGTAAAGATCGGTGCCAGCTGGGCAGCACAGGCTCTGAGACAGGAGGGAGTTACTCCATCTGGGCCTGGAGCTTTCTGAACATTTTGCCTCTGAAAGAGGCGGCGAACATCCTGTTCACATATGGTGAGTGTGAATTGGGTGTCGGGTGGGGGAGGGGAGGGGTAGCCAGATGAGTGGTGGGTTCTACAGATGGTCTAGGGGAGGCCAGAGGTATAAGCGTGTAATTTTCAAAACTGCAGTAGAAGGCATTCGGGTCATCAGGAAGACCATTCTTGGCCTGGGCTGGGGGATGGTCTCTTGTAGTTGGTGATGTCCTGAAGCCCTCTCCATAGTGCCGTAGCAGAAAAAGGTTTTTTCAGCTTTTCAGAATAGCTCTTTTTAGCCACTCTGATCTCTTTGGTGAGTGAGTTCTTGAGTTTTTTTTTAAAAGAGGCATGTCTCTTTTGCTATATGTCTCCTCTTTGGCCTGGCGGAGAAGGCAGAGATTTGTAGTGAACCATGGCTTATTGTTATTAAAGATACGGAAAGTCTTTGTTGGCACAGTGACAGTGACAGTGTCAGACAATTCATCCTCGAAGACACTCCAGTCTGTACTGTCAAGACAGTCCTGCAGTTCTTCCTTCGCCTTGTTTGTTGATGAATCAGGCAATGGTCAGAGTGGCCTAGAGCCGCGTGGGGGACCGAGTGATATGCGTCTTTGAGAGTTGTGTAGCAGTGATCCAATATGTTATTCTCTCTGGTGGGGCAGTTAATGTGGTGTCTGAATTTCTGAATGCTGCGTGTTTACAAGTTTGGGCTTATATGGCTGCACCACATGCAAATACACAGTCTGTACTGAGACTGTGCAAAACTGTCTGACCGCCAACCTTGAGGATTCCTGTGACTGTGACACATCAGCATAAATGCAAACTCCTTACTATTTTGAAATTAAAATCATCAGTCATGTAGGGCAGTGGTTCCCAAACTGCTGCACTGCAAATAATGCCCTTCTTAAAACAAGTACAAAAATCTTAAAATGAGGCTAAAATCATGTATTTCAAGCAAAAAAAATGCCAATGGGGTAAGCATTTTTTTCTTGGTAAGAATTCTTGAAAGTAGCATGATTTTCTATCCACCAAATTGCTTAAAACTAGGTAGAACTTGCACTCAAAATAACCAAATGTAGCTTGATTTAAGTCACTTAAAATGAGAGATTTGCTTTGATTGAGAAAATGAGTCTAAATCTAAATCTAAATCTAAAAACAAGTATTTTATGCTTTATATTAGTCTGTTAAAATGAGAAAAATGCTCATAATGAGAATTTATTTCTTAAATTAAGGGGAAAATAATTAGTCAAATTATCTTGAAATGAGACATTGAACCTTGGATGCCATTAGCAGCTTTATTGCACTTCACAACACAACAGTGTGAAAACAACATCTGGTGCCCCCTCTAATCCTATTTCAGTACCACCAGGTGCCCAACTTTTGCAACTCTAAAGTCAATAAAAAAAAAAAAAATTGTAAAAGGTATCAAGAGCAAATGCGCTCTTTTCTGCATTACTACAAATGTTATGCTAGAGATGAAATTGCTACTGATTTCAACCACAAAATAACTTAGTCTTAGGTATACTCCCAACGTGTGTGAATCTGACAAAATGTGTGAACATGACCTATGCAAAAGACGCATGAACTAACAAAAAAAGCTAAACTGATTACACAATCATCTTTCGCTCACCGTTAAAGCATGAAAAATGGCTCCATTCGGGGTGCGTGTCTTTTTGCCAGTTAGTCAGTCATCAGCCAATCTCTCCAGTATACATGACTAACAAACAAAGGACATTCTTAAGCATAAATGTCCTACACAGAAAAGTGGGCGTATCCTGTGGTACCTGCCATAAATTGATATGCATTAGGCACTGTATGGTCTTTGTTACAACTTGACTGCAGTAAGGCTTATTGCTAAGGGTTCCAATCAACATCTGTAGGGTTACTCAAGAGCTGGAAGATGATAAATCCTGGGATGAAGGGAGCAAATGGTAAGGAAGGGGAAGACTGGATTTAAATATACTTAATCCTATTTGGGGCAGGGAGATGGGGAGTCTGCTTTCCCTAACACCTGGGAACAGGAGGTCACACCTGGTGTGGGTTCAGCAGGAAGCTAGCCTGCCATTTGAACTCATACCTATGGTCATGGCAAACAGACATAACAGATATAAAATATATATTGGATATTTTATCAAAACACCATAAATGTTCAAAGTAAAATACCTGATAATGGTCTTGATTGCCCCTCGGTTGTTTCGGGGTGCTTGTTCGGGGCGGTGAATTTTCCAAGATCACTGTTGAAGCACTGGATTCACAATCACTCAGAGCAGAGCTAATGCTGTCATCAGCATTTTTATCAATACGCTGTTTTTTCACAGGTGGACCTTTTTGTTTGACAGGACTTTTCACATTGGACATTGGTCTCTTCATCAGCTTCCTTAATACATCCTCCTGTAGAGATGTAAAATGCACTTAGATATGCACAGAAATGCACTTAAAAGTTTCAGCCTCAAAAGTATATACTGACAAAAGAAATTGTACATACCCACTCACTGTCAGTTGACTTGTCCTTAATCATCGGGTAGTACACAACTAAGCGTTTAGCCATGGAGACGACTTCATGTTTTATTGGATACCGGGGCTCCTCAGATGCTCGACCAATGGCAACCATATTGGTCATTGTGTTACGGATAATGCGGCAGAAAAGATCCCTGGACAAAGTCACCTCTTGCTCTTTTCCAAGTCTTTGTTTCTCGAAAATATAAACATCTCACCTGCTCCAGCTCACAGTCAGTATAAAAAACATACTCCATACTGGAGAATTTCAGAAACTTGCAAGGAGGCAAATGGCCATCAGGTTGAGCCACTGATGGCTCTGCCACTGCAGTAGAATGCTCTTACCCCTATAAGTATGAAAATTTAGATAAGCCAAAGTCATTCAGCATGCCATGGATAAGTATCCAAGGTATCTAACAGGTTATGTGCTACCAGAAACCCACCTTTGGATATTTTTGCAATATAGTATTATATTTACTCTTTGTAGAAAACATCACAAAATAAACAGATTACTGCTGGTCTTAAGACATGAGTGAACAATTCATTTGAAATGGGTCTTATCTGTTATTTGTGCCTTGCAACTTTATATACTCTTATAAATGTATTATAAATAAACAGCAGTTAAAGGGCAATAAGGTAACATACAGAACAACATAATGTGCAAAAACACCCCTAGTGTCCTACAACTTCAGATAGCTAAAAGGTGCAATTAAATGTACAAGTTACCAATATGATATGCAACAACTCTATTCTCCTTGCAGAATGCTTTTCAGTTACAAATAATCTAATGTAATGTAACGTCACTACTGGCCCAAAACAAAACGATACTCGCGGTCTCCACTTGGGGGCAGACAATAGGATTCACGATGCCCTTCCACACAGCGAGTAATCAACGGAGTCAGTCATTACTTCACCTGCCAGCCACATGGCAACGCCCCTTGCCATAGTGGTCCAGTGACATCTAACGTCAGTCTAACAAAGAATTGTCTACAGTCTTTATGGGAGTCAATTCCTAAGGCCATGCCGCCTAAATAATATTTAAGTGTTGTAATATCGTAACTGAAATGCAGAAAGTGTACCGCTGACTGTATATCTTAGCTTGCGTGCTAGTAGTTAGCTATTCATTAGCTAACTCAGCTACCTCAATACATTGAGTGCTCCTACCAGTGAATCAAGACAAATACATTGCTCATACTAGTATATCAATCTGATAAAGGCAATAACAGGGCGTGTAGGGACTGTGAATATTAAAGCATGTTTTTGTAAATGCATGGGATACTGTATTTGTTCTCCTGGGTAGCCCAGCTGTCTTCACCCATGTAAGCTAGTGCTGTAACTTACCCGGTCTTCCACATGGATTTTGAGCCATATGGATTTTCGCCTAAGGAAGTGCTCTGGACTAGGGAAGAGATTCCTAATGTTGTCTCTGGACAGAGTATGCAGCATGTAGTCGCTGATATTAGCTGGTGTTGTGGATAAAGCACACATATGCAAAAATTAGCTATCTGAAGAACCACAGCTAATTGGGTAGCTAATAACTGCAAGCACCCTAGCTTGTTCAACAAGCCAACCGAGTTATCTTTCTGCTTTCTGTTTGTAAAATTACAAGTCTGACCTTTTAAATACTATAAGTGATGTATATGATATAAATTATGTAACGTTGGAGAATATTACCTCTGAGGGTTGAAACTGCCACATCGTCAAGGTCTTCCATGTCACTTACCCGCCAAAATATATTTCACACAAAATTCCGACCATTAGAAATGGCGCAATGTAAGGCTAATCTAGATGGAATGTAACAAGTCGGCTTCCTGGATTGGGGGTTACATAAATAAAATAAAATAAATTTCAAATGTACTTGGCATTCCTTAAATTTCAGACTATTGGTTTTACATTACTGGATCGACACTAACAAATACATTACTTATTAGACCGTGAACCATGCTGATATTACTTTGAACATTCTAAGAGTTACATTTCTTTGAGCTCGTCCATGCTCAGAAAAAAAAAAAAAACTCTTCAATGCGCTCGACTCCACGTTCCGTAAGAAAAAATGGTTTGGAGATGTGTTGTGTGCTATAGTCGCAGTCCGGATTTTAGTGTAGTTTGGAATTGATGGTTGTGCCAAAGAATACCGTGTCTACAATACATTCTGGTACCATGTTAAACGCCATGCGGAACACCTGATCGCAAGTGGCAGTGCAGCTAGCCAGAGGAGCAAGTCAGGCAGGGAGAGCCCCTGGAATTGAGAGGAGAGATCGCACGTCCAATAATGGAAATGAAGGTAGAACATTTCGAGCGGCTGTCTCAAACAACACCATCAACATAAAGCATGGAGCTCCTGCAGCTGTAGACGGCGAGCATCATGTAGTACAACCCTTTCCCAAATATGCAATGGGAGCACAGCATTCTGGTAGTTTTGACACGACCAGCGTGTACTCTGGCCTAAATAAGTGAGAAGATTTTGAGGTCGCCACAACATGGAGATACTGTCGTGGAAAACCACCTCGATGTCTGCAAACCCCAACAATCAAGTCCTCGCCCACTCAATAAACTTGGTCTAAACCATAAAACTCACTGTTGGAGTCAAGCTGATGATAAAGACTTTATTCACAATACCAGCAAGAATACAAGAGACAATTGCCTCACAGTATAAGTGCTGAGCAGTGTGAATGAGTTCTACTGCAGAGAGGATACCGCTTCCCTTGAGAGTTGATCAGGCTCTGAATGTTCCTTTCAAAAAATCTACTTTTTATTCCACTTTGAAGCATACACTGATTCCTCCTACCTTGCCTATGTCACGGGGCTCTTGTTTATTAATTAGGAGGCTTCGGGCCTAATTCATATTGGTGGATTCCTTCACCCATCCAGTTATTAAAAAAACTATTATTCTTCCTTGCTGGGCGTTTAGTCTGACGTATACTTTCTTATGCTGGACTCTTATCTTTATGATTTATATTCTTTCACTTACTCAGGACCCATCTGTACCATGGTTCTGATGTAAACATCTCCACAATTTATATTTTCTCATTTACTCAGGATCCATCTGTACCATGATTCTGACGTAAACATCTCTACAATTTATATTTTCTCATTTACTCAGGATCCATCAGTAGGTTCTGATGTGAACAGCATCCTCTCATACAGCAGACCCCACTCACTGCCACATACCATGGTATCCACCCAAACTAAGGTATCCCAGAATCCGAAGCATCTCCCTGCATTAAATCTTGTCTCTTGAACTGTTCATGGCCTCTTGCTTTTTTTTTGCCCTCTGCTTGAACTACCCAAGTCTCTATTCTCTGTCTGCCTGAACTGCTTCGGCCTTCTGGGTTACCATTAACATGTTACAAACCACCCTTCTTTCATATGTTAGTATAAGCGTTACACTCTCAAGTTAATATTGTGTATACTAGAACAAACTTCAAACTATTATTCTTTATGATAATAATTTCCACAATACCTCATTTTGCAACTCAACACGAAGGCCATGAGCTGATTCTGTTCACCTGCCCGCTGCTGACGATTCTTGTCATTGTCAGGTAAATATCAGATTTTGTTTGCAGTTAAGCTTAGTCAATAGGCTTACTGTCAAGAGGCTGGTGAAAGTACTAAAGTTTCCATTAATTGACATCCACAGAACGAGTCACACTATGCTCCTCTGACCAGACAGGCTACAGCTATAGTGATGACTGCAAGGGAAAAACATAACCTTTCACAGGTTTGTGTAGATAGAAAAGCTGCTACTGATGAAACATTTAAAACATTTTCTTGCGGAGACATCATGATAAACTTTTCTCTCTCCCTCTCTCTCTCTCTACATATATATATGTGTGTAATTATATAGAAGTTTGATATAAGCCAGGGATATTATGTTCCTCTGATCACCAGTTTGGAACAGTTCTTGCCTTATCTAAAAATTCTTGCAATGCTAAATGAACCTCCGATTTACAGTAGTGATGGATATTTGTATGATGTCAGGGATGGAGAACTAATGAGGTCACACCCTTTATTTTCACTGCGGCCCTCTGCTTTGCAGATAATCCTGTATTACGATGGGACTGAAATTTCCAACCCGCTTGGGTCTTATGCTTCAAAGAATCAGTTACTAATGTTTTACTATACCCGGGGAAATATAAATCCAAAATTCAGATCCTAACTACCTGCAATCCGCCTACTTGGTGTTGCATTGCAAAGTCAGCTGTCTGATTGTGGAATTGATGCCATACTGAATAGGTTGCAAAGGGACTTGGTTCTGTTGTATAATGGTGTAAAAATGAAAATTGGAAATGAAGAACAAGAGGTCTTTGGAGCATTAGTTTCAATATGTGGAGATACTTGTAACCCCTTTTTCGTGCCTACTATACACCTGGGTCACACTCATATACACCAACAGGATCCTGGGTTCTCAGCAAATGATGATGAATAGCCTGGTTGTCCTGTTTACCACTTAAGTTTACTATAAGGCTCTGACCCTATGATAGCCACCTAGTGTGCCAGTCTGAATAAAGCAGGCACTTAGCGCGGTGCCTCCACTGAAGAAATACAGTACCAGTGTCCCTGGCCTAAACTATGTAAATCCTCAGAAATTTGATATCTAACATAAAAGCAATTCCACACTTATTATAAAATGTAACCAATAAATGACATTTATTTTTTTATTAGGGAGAAAAACATTTAAGAACGTGGAAGTCAAAATGTTGTATGCATGTGAGCTCTATTGGTGTGTATTTATGAATGTAGGCAGGCTATGTGACATGTATGTAAATGTATGTGAAATGTGAAGAATGTACCTCTCAAATATACATTGACCAGTTCTTGGTCCTGGCAACCATATATGCTTAACACCTCAATTTAACTAAACGGCGCTATTCACCCATCGAAGGAAAAACACTGGGCATTTACAATAGGTTATTGTTTTATCACACAGTGGAAAACAAAATGGCAAGCTTGCAAAAAAAAAATTGTTGGGGCCCATTACGTTGGTGCACATAGGAGAGAAGCAGAAGAAAACACGACAATACTTCCAGTGTTGATTTAGATCCTAGTCAATGGAAATGTTCACTCACACTGTTGTCGTTCTTAGCAGATGAAGAGGCAGCAGTTTTTTTTTTAAGCGGGCTACTCACGAGCAGGGCAGTTCCGAATGTTGGGTTGATTCGCAAACTGATGGCAATTGAGCCTCTTTCCATGCAGCAACAGGCAGTCCGGTTAATAATGAGTCTCTGAAGAGCGAGCCTTTCTTCCGAAGGGATCTCACTGGCTTGGTCAGAGTCTCTGCCTTTACTTGGTGTCTCAGCTTAAAGCTCTTGCACCTCCGTTCTCTTCATTGCCCAAACGTATCTCAATATTTTCACCTCCGTATTCCGTAGCAGCAGATTCCACATTTTCTGTTCTAAATTCTACCTGGCCCATTTGACACCAGTGCTTTTAAACTTACATGGGATTGGTTAAGGGCCATACATTTTAGAGGGAAACAAACACAAAACACACTATTGCATTATGGTATTTGCAGTCATTTTCAATGAAAAACCAAATATATAAAGTAACTAATTAATACATTAGTGAACTTAAGTTAGTAAAGGCCTTGAAAAAGCATTAAGCCGCTGCTCTACAAGGGCCTTACATACTGTAGCTCAACATGAGTTGTGTGGCTTTAAGGACGGTGTTGGCTTTGCATACAGCAAATGTAGACAATGTGAATGTGAGGATTAGGATTTAGCAAAGGTCAGTGGAGAGACATGTTCGACAGTGTGATGACATCGAAAAAGCCAGCACTGAGTATCTCAGAAATCAGTTAAAGACTACATATGGAATCAACAGAAAGAGCAAGGTCATCGATTTCCCTGGCTTTAACTTAATCCAACAAACACCACAAGATATTATGCATATAATCCTGGAGGGTGTTGCTCCATTGGAAATTAAATGTGTGATGAAACATTTAAATCTTACAGGGCAACTGGATTTGGATCATGTCAATTCTGTCATTGTTGGATTCCCTTACTCTCCTCTAGATGTTTGAGATAAACCATGCCTAATAGCCTATAGCACATTGGCTTCCAGTGACAATAAGTTGAAAGTCATCAGGACAAATGATAGTTATTCTGAAAATCCTACCATTTATAACAGATACAGTTCAGAGTAGTGATTGCCACAATGTCATTCTTGAGCTTATTGAGATTGTTCATATTTTATTTGCTCCTTTAATTTGCTTGCAAACGATTGGCAAGTTCTTATTGAAAAGCATTTAAATAATGTCAAGAACCTATTTCCAGAAAATAACATAACCCCAAAACAACACTACCTGATTCATGCCCCATCCCAGATTAAACTTCTTGGTCCCATGGTACGTCACATGTGCATGAGGTTTGAGTCCAAACACTTTTTTAAACAGTGGGCTAGTAAAGGCAACTTTAAAAATGTCTGTAGGTCATTAGTGAAACATAATCAGGTGTATGAATCTTCTCAAAATGCAAACATAAATGAACACCCAATTTTTTCTAATGAATGTAATTTGGGACCAGTATCAGAAGTCAAAAACCTGGTATATTTAAAAGAAAAGGCAAGGGCTTTTCTGGGAAGACACAATATAAAACACGCTGTATCAGTTAAATGGATTGTTCTAAATGGCAATAAATATATCTGTAATAAAACAGTAATTGTCACAACTGTAAGTGTCAACAGTTTACCTGAATTTGGACTTGTGAGAAAAATCTATGTGATTAATTCATCTTTGTATTGTTTTGAATTCCAACAGTATAAGTTATGAAAGGGACTACATGGCATATAAAATTGAGGTCCCAATGTTGGCACAAGCAAATGACCTCTTGCATGCAGATAGTCTGGGGGATTTCACACCATATTATATTGTTACACACAGCTCCACCACATATGTGCCTGTGAAATACTATCTTGGAGATATCATTGAAAGGCACAAATCTTTGTGATGTAGATAAATAATATGGAAATAATTGCATGTGGCTGTATTTTTATTAAGAATATGTTTGTAGCTTAAAGTGGGAGAAAGATGAGTTGTTCATGACCTTTTGCAAGTAGATAATCTGGTGGATTTCACACCATATTATATTGTTACACACAGCTCCACCACATATGTGCTTATCTTGGATATGTTCATATGTTACAAATGAAAGACAAATCTTTTTGATGTATAAATGATACATAAATAAAAAAGTTTGTTTGACATTGCATGCCACTGTGTTCTTGAATTAAGAATATGTTTCTAGCTTAAAATAAGGAGAAAAGACGAGTTGCTCAGATGTAGCACAATGCTGGAGCTAATTTCTGGATCAATTCAATTCAAAATAAGCTACAATATCTCACTTAGATAAAGGTAGAGAGAAGTTCTAAAAACAAGGTTGCCTTTCTTGCACTCCCAAGATATTTTTTCTAATTGTACTAAAAACTAGAACAATTTCCCCAAAGCATCCTAGCTCAGCACTTGTGTTTTCGTTAATGTTAAGGGGTCCTGAAACTTAGGAGCTGCCTGTCAAACTTGTAGTGGTAATACGGTAATACCACTGACCATTGACAGGTACCATTGAGGCAGCTCCTAAGTTTCAGGACCCCTTAGAAAACGCAGGTGAGACTAGAAGGAGCTCAATTATTAGTCACCACCACACCACCACCATGAAAAAGTAGAAAAAGCCGAAAAAGAAGAACACAATTACTGAAAGCAATGTAAGTAGGCTATGCCTTACATGCCCGATCACCTTACGATTTCTGACAGCCTCATTTGTAATGGGGGACATAGCAGCTAACAAACTAAGAAGAGATGCATTTCTAGGGTAGCCTGTCGATATTATACTAATGTTAAAGTTACGGACTGTAACTGTGACAATTTTAATGTAAGTTCATGATTGTTTTTTCTCATCAATGGCTTGGTTTAGAGACAAATGTGATATCGCCTGAAATCTCAGGTTAGGTTCTTTCGAATGGTATGTGTGTCCGCTCTGTTTTACCCTTCGGGAGTAAAGTAACAGAAGAGGGTGTGATTTTGAACGCAAATCCATGGGCTCTAAGGGTTAAGACAGTTTTTAACGCAGATTAATCAGGTTCTCCCTGTCATAATTTCAGCGTGCATAAGCGTTTCATCAATCAGGAAAATTAGCGAAGAGACGTTCAGGATTGACGTTCACACACGCGCAACAGGCATAGGAGCAAGCACTAAAGTCAGGACGCAGGTTCACACACAGGTAGCCCAGCCGCACTTAACGGGGAATAGTTGGAACTTAACGGTTTTAAAACAAGTTTTACAAAATTTTGAGGGAATTCGTGTGCGTGATAATAATGTGTCAACTTTCAATTTCCATATGTAGAAATAAATGCAATCCACGTTCACACAGCCTAATATCTTAGATTTTGCTTCAGCTTAAAGAGTCTAGATATATATGCTACATAAATAAATGAAAATACAGAAATTTGGAATTGATCTTGATTCATCTCAAATCACTTAAACTGATTGACAGTATTAGTTAAAATGTTTTTAGCAACTGCAGAATCTGTTAGCAGATCATAACATTAAATTATAATAAAATGTTAACATTGTTCTGGCCTGCAGGCAGTTCCTGATGATGACGGCAAGGGAGCTTGTCAGGTTGAAAGAGAAGATCTGCAGGAGGGTAGTAGAGAACTACAGCTGGAAGAGAAAGAGGGAACACAGGAAGAAGAAGGAGGGACAGATGAAGGAGAGACAGGAGCAGAGGCAGCTGGAGCAGAGGGAGAGGGAGAGGAGGTTGACATCCTAATGTCATACACAAAACCAAATCAACCTGACCCTAAACTTTTGCAAAAGCAAGTGCTAAAGGACCGTACTCTGTCATTCCAAAACACATGGTATGAAAAGTATCCCTGGCTGCATGTCAGTCTGGGTACTGAAGGTGTTCTGTGTTTTCTAAATACTACAAAAGTGGAAAATCAACACAAGCCAAAAGCATAGACCCAGCTTTTGTAAGTTCCGGATTTAAAAACTGGAAAGAAGCACAAGAAAAAATTTCCTTTCATGAGAAATCAGCAGGTCACAAAGTGGCTGTCACAACAGCTGCATATGAGAGCAGGCCAGTTAGCACACAGTTGAGCAGCGCAGTCAGTACACAACAGGCAGAAAACAGAGCAAGCCTTTTAAAAATAATAGGTGGTGAGATGGTCTTGGCGAGGCAGGGAATGGCCTTTAGGGGGTATGAACATCATCAAGGTAACCTTGACCAGCTTTTAAAATACAAAGCTGAAGATGATCCAGCTTTCACAAGGTGGTTGTCCGCAAAGAGGGGAGTACACACGTCTTGGGATTGTCAAAATGACGTGATCAATTTGATGAGTCCATCTGTTATCAGGGAAATAGCAGATGAAATCCGGACAAGGGATATCACAGGTGTGGAGCAGGAGGCCCTGTGTCTACGTTATGTTGACAATGATTTGCTGGTACATGAAGAGTTTATTGGGTTGTATGAGACAACTTCTACAACAGGTGAAAATCTTGCCAGGGTCATTTTGGATGTGCTGTTGAGGTTGAATTTGCCAATATCGGGCCTTAGAGGTCAGGCATACGATGGTGCTTCAAATATGTCTGGAAAATACTCTGACGCACAGGCAGTTATTCAACGAGCACAGCCATTAGCACCATATATACGTTGTGGTGCTCATTGTGTAAATTTAGTTACACAACAGGCTTGCTTAGCCTCCCCTGTTGTGCGAAATGCTCTTGACTGGATTCATGACCTTGCACATTCTTTGGTCAGTCTGCTAAACTCAAAGACAAATTTAAAGTCATTGCTGCAACTGAAGGGGAAGGGCCAGTCCAGTCCATCAGTCCTTTATGTCCCACAAGGTGGACTCTACGCTCACCTGCTGTTCGTGCTGTTCTCAGGCAATATGGGATAGTACTGGAATCACTAGGTCAGATGTCTGCAAGTAACTCTGAATCTGCAAGTCGGGCAGAGGGCTTACATGTCCGACTGCAACAGGGTAATGTTGTACTGGGGCTCATTCTTGCGTTAGACGTGATCAGTGAATTAGAAGTGCTGAATGCATCTCTCCAGAAAAACACTCAGACAATGGAAGGCATGCTCTGTGCGGTTTCCCTTGTCCAAGACAGTTTAAAATTGAAAAGAAACTCTGAACACTTTGAGTCAATCTTTCAGGAAGCAGAGAACATGTGTGACAATCTGTCTCTAGAGCCCATTGCTCTACCACGCACACATAGGCCCCCTAAAAGATATTCTGGGCCAGCTCCTGTGTACACACCTGGATCAGCTGTGGAGTTTTACAAAATAGAGTTGGAGTGACAGTGTGCCATATTCACCAGGAGAGGCTGGACAATTTGAACGGACAAGAAATTGCCCAGCAGTATGTTCAGGGCAATGAAAGGAGGAGAAAGGTTTTTGGGTCCTTTATTTAATCTGTTTTTGGACAGGACATCTGTTTGCCTGCATTGGAGTGAAATTATTGAAAACTCATGTAGACTACTTGTTTTTACATTTTTATTTATGTATATACAGTATATTGTTAGCATGTTTGCAAGGCACACTGAGTGGAAAGTGAATTATTTCAAAATGTTTATTACATTCTATTGTTTTTTCTGTTTTTTCAAAGAATTAGTATGCTGAAAAGCAGTAAATAAAACATGTTTTGCATAAGGCATGAAGTTTTGGTTGGTGATTGATTGGCACACTAACAGATATGGGTAATGTTCATCAGGTATGCCTTAGCTGACGGTGTTCATTGTGTTTTGGCTTTGAATAGGTATCTAATTTTTGTTGTTTTTTTATTGAAAACCATTGGCCCAAATTACACAAAATGGGGAGGGGGGGGGGGGGGGGGGGGTGCTGACAGCTTTGACCCCCCCAGTTCAAAAATCCTATCTGCGCCCCTGTGTGTGTGTGTATGTATGTGTGTACATGTGTAGCCTGTTCCTGCTACTTCTACTTCTGCACAGTGTTGAAAACACTTGAGGCACATAATGTACCAGATTCTTTGTATTTCGCACAACAAATGTCAGTGTCAGTTTATTTAAAAGCATTTTAAAAAACAACAGTTTACCAAAGTTATACTCAAACCAACAAACAGCCTATTTGGGATTCAGATATAGTGTATAGAGTGGAAATACAAAAAAATGACCACACTGATGTTGTGATAATATTAATTTAATAATAACATAAAGAAATATGAAAATGAAGAAAAAATAGAATTAAATTAAATTAAACAAAATGAAATGAAATAAAAAAAATCCATCCAATCTGAAGTTGAGCCTAGGTCTTTTCTGCTCACTGAAATATGAAAAAAGTTCATTTCAGTGAACAAACACACCAAATGCCATCTCTATGAAATGAACATAAAAAACATCATCATTGAATACTGACCTGATTAGTCTTTTCCACAGAAATCTGAAGTGAAATGAAGTCCATTTAATATCTGTTCTTCCTCTTGGAGTCTTGCCATTTTTGCTTGCTCTTTAGCTCTTGCCTTGTCCTTTTTCTCTGCCTTTTTAGCCTGCCACTTTAGCCAGGAGTCCTCCATTTTCTGCCGTCTGCTCTCGGCCTTTAAGAGTTTCTGTCTTTTCTGCTGTTCCCTTTCTGCTCGAGTTATGGGGCATTCCAGGTACCCTAAACAAAACAAAATAAGGTTACTGGTTATGCAAGAGAACAGTGATGCTTTCTAGCGATGTTACATTTGTTGGCATCATGTATGCATGAGTGAAATGACAGAGAGATGATGGCTGTCTTACATGGATGGTAATCATTGTCTCCCTCCTCTGTCTCTCTCACGTGTGTCCGTTCAATTTTCATTTGGTAGTAGTTTTTCACACGTTTGTTTACCCATGCAAAAACTCTTCTCCGCACACTCCTGTCCTTTTTGGCTCCACTCTCTGCCTCTGCATCCTGACAAGTACCGGCCAGCTCCTCCTCCACATCATCCACATCATCTGTCAGATTTGAGAGACTCGTGCTGCTCTGAAGCACGTCTGAGCAAACCTGGCTCTCATCATCCGTTTCCTTCATTTCGCTTGTCTGTGCTTCCTCTCTCTCTGTCTCATTCTTGGTTTTTGTGGATGGCCTCTCTGCCACAACTGTTATTTCTTTCATTTCAGTCTCTCTCTCTCTTTCCATTCTCAGCCTTTGTCTTGCTCTTTCCTGCTCTTCTCTCCTTCGGTCCTGCTGCAGAGACTCCTCTCTTTCTGCTGCTAATTTCATCTCTGATGACACGGTGTTCATGCTGATTCCATGAAGTGTTGGATCAGGCACTGGGGCAGTGGTTTGGTCCATATTCCTCTGGATGTGTGACTTCCTGCGGAGGGGCTTTGAACAATGTTTACCAGTAGGTTGGACCTTCGGCTGATAAACTTCTCGGGGACGTTTCTCTTTGACCAGTTGAGTTGTTTCCCTCTGATGGTTTTCTTTTAATATTACCTCAGTTTTGCTTACTGTAAAGTGTCCACCGCATAGAGTTAAGGAGTTGCTGTTATTTTTGTTCTGTTTTTTCTCCATTTCAGTCTGGTCTTCTTCATTGGTACTTTGCAAACACGCTCTCCTGCCTTTCCTCACTTTCTGCTGAAGTCCTCCAGGCTGTCCAGTCCCTCATTTTGGAGGTTGATGACATCTTTTCTCCCCTGTTTATTCTCCTCTTTCACTGTTTGTTCTTCAGCATCATCAGTTTCTCTTGTCCCACGTCCCTTTCGTCTCACCACAGCGCAGTTATTTGTTTCTGTCTGCTGTCCTTGGTCCCGCTGTTTCCTCAGAGATTCTTGGCTCTCCTCTCTGCTTCGCTGATGTTTCCTCCTGATCTCACTCCATTTGTCTTTGCCATCTCCGAGCCAATCATCTGCCAGTTCCTCGTGCTTTTGTTCAGCGTCGGCCTTTCTCTGTTTGTGTTTACATAACGAGGTGGCTAGCAGAAACACATCTTTTGAGGTGTCCTCCATTGTAAGTTGTCCCTTGTGCTGGGAGATATCTTTCAGCCAGTCAAGCCCTTCAGTGCCTGGTTTCCTCTCCTCCACTTTTGCAACTTTTCCACCGTTCTCAGTTTGGTATTCTCTGACTCGTTCTTTTGTTTGCACATTTTGCTTGATTTCTGTCATCCATGATTTGGCTTCATCACTCTCTTTCTCCAGCTTTGTGTTTCTGTGTGTCTCCTCCACACTTGTTTTTGGACCCTCCGTTTCTTTCTCTGTCTGCTTCAACTCTTTCACCCACTCTTCCTCTTTAGCTTTTTTCTGCTCTTCTCTCAACTTCAACAGCTCAAGTTCCTGCTGCCGAGCCAACTCTCGCCTAGCCTCCAGCTCTCTTGTTCTCTCCTCCCATTCCTGCTGATGTTTCTCCTCTATTTCCCTCCATCTGTTCTCATGTTTTTGTCTCACCACCTCTCTCTCCTTCTCAAAATCTTGTTTCATTTTCTCAAGCTGTTCCTGCATCTCTTGAGTTTCTCTTTCCGTTTCTGTCTTGCGTTCTGACTCTGATCCTATGTTTTGACTTTCCACTTGTGTTCGCTCCAGCTCTTGCTCCATATCAAGGTGTCTCTGTCTTTCTTTTTCCACTTTTTTCTCAATGTGTTTCAGTGTGTCCATTTTAGCTTGCTGCTGATGTTCAATATGTCTCAGTATTTCCTCCTCTACCTTCTGAGACGTCTCTCTTTCTTTCTCCAGCTTGTCTTCCATCTCCAGCATCTTTGCTTCCACGTCCTGCTGGCACTTACTCTGCAGCTCCCTTACTCGTTCCTCATATTTCTTTTGAGCCATGTCTCTCTCCTTAGTAAGGTTTCTCTCCACGTTCTTGACCTGCATCTCCAGCTCGTAGTGCTTCTTGTCTATTTCTTTCCTCACTTCTTTTTCTCTCTCAGTCTCCATTCTGTTTATTTTTTTGAGGACTCTCTGTCTCTCGAGCCACTCTTTCTTCTCTTCTGTCATCTCCTCCTTTCGCTTCATCTCTTTCAATCTCTCCATTCGCCTGGACCATTCTTCGTCCAGCTCTCTCAATCTTTCTTGCTCTCTCTGTCTCTCCATCTTGCTCTCTTTCTCCAGTTGAGCAATTCTGTCTGCTTGTGCCATGACCTCTCTGTGTTGTGCCATCCTGATGCTGCCCATCTTCTGTTGGCTTGTCTCACTCCTTCCTGGCACTGTCTGCCATCCAGTACCTTCCGGACTCAACTGAAATATAATATTTTCAATGAAATTGAATTCACCATTGCAGTCATGTAAATTTGATTTGAACATGGAATTATCTAACTATGCCTTATCCTCAACTAGTTACTTTTTTCCGTACCTGTTTGTATTCCTAAGGTTGATTGTCTAATGCCTAGTAATGTTATTCTTGCCTGCTAAGGTTCAGTGCCTAATGCCTAGTAATGTTATTCTTCCCTGCTAAGTTTGAGTGCCTGATGGCTTGTAATGTTATTCTTGCCTACTAAGGTTGAGTGCCTATTCTAATGTTATTCTTACTTTGTGAGTCTTGCTCCTGGCCTTGGTCTCCCTGTCTTCCAGGGCTTTGATTCTCAGAAGCAGGGAATCCTGCTGGTTCCGGACCCTCTGCAGTAGCTCCATTTCTTCTTTGTTGAGTATGGAACTTAGTCGACTGTCGACTGCTGTGGCACACACACACTTGTGTGGCTCGCTGAGAGTCTCACAGACCCTCGTCTCCAGGTGTTGCTGCTTTAGGTGGGATTGTTTTTCCCTCTCCCTCTGCAGCTACCTCTGTAGCTGCTGTCCTCTCTCATCCTCCTCGCTCTCTGTGCAGGTGCACGTCTCGGACATGGCCTCCTTCTCTCGCATCCTCTGAATCTTGACATGAAGATCTGCCTCCTCTCTTCGCAGCCTATTCATTTCCCTCACCTCCTCCTCTGTCAGACGGTAAGTCTGCGGGCTGACTGTATTGGACCACTGCTGCCGCACCATTTCTTTAATCTTTTGCAGCTGTCTCTCTCTCTGGTTCTTGAGCGCACTCTCCAGCTCATATCTCCTCACCACTGCATCCAACCTCCTGTGCATTTTCTCATCGGTCAGCGCCATCTTTCTCTCCACCTCCTTTTGCCTCTCCACCTCCTGGCGCCTTTTCATCTCCCTGTACCTCTGGTCTGCTTTCACCATGTCTCTCTCCAGAGTTCTCTGCGAGGTGCAGCATCCAGTCAGTGCCCTCCGGAAAGCTCCCCAGCAGTCAGCCAACCCTCCGTCACTATCGTACAGGTGCTGCTGCAGGTGAGTGTCGTGGTGCTGTTTAATGTACGCAAGTGTTGGGTCCTCTGTTGTCACAGCGTAGGCATGTGCATGGTTCGAGACTCTGGACGGCTTCTTGCTGTTATTAGAGGAAAATAAACAAACCATCCATGAAAATGACCTAAACATTACATCGACATGACCATCAAAAAGGGAGTTAAAGCAATTAGTGTATTCTTGCAGGTGCTCACACCTCGAAGTAAAGGCAATACTGCCACCGTCATCCTGGGCTCCAGTTGCCAGGATTTGGTCAAAGGGCTCATCATTTGATCTCCCTTTCCTCAGGAATCGGCGATGAGAGACTTCAGGAAAGTGGCCATGGATTGTCAGCATTGCTGACTGTATCCAATCTGCCATTTCCTGGCTCTGTAAAAACATGAGAATAGATTAAACATCCGTGTACTCTGTGGACATGACAATTCATTTGCCTTTTTGTTTAGATATACGTTAACCAGCACGTATTTAATTTAATGTGCTTAATTGATGCACATACAAAGATGTAGCCTGACAGAACAGAATCGACTTTTGAAGACCAGGTGCACCATAGCTTGTGTTGACAACAACAGTACATTAGTTGATAGAGCAGGAAGATCTTATAAAATTATTTAGACTACACAGTTCCAACTCTGCAAGCTGCAAACTTCTGTGGCCTTGGCTTATTAACATGTATAAAAAAATGACATTTGTATAGTGATAGCAAATAAAAGTATAACACTAGCCTATTATTCAAGACAGTACCTCCTAAAGAACTCCAATCAGAATGGAGTACAGTATGAAACTCAGTGAAGTGTGTTGCTCAGTCCGTCTTCAAAGTCGAAATGAATGTTTCATTTTTATTGACTGACATGAAGTTCTTTTTTCTATGGTAACCGTCTGTGACGTTTAAATCCCTTTGTTACGTTTCATGTACTACCGTCATTCAGAAATCATTTCCAATCACACGGCCTCATGACGCATTTCACGTTCGAATGCATGGCCTGACATGTAGAATTCAGTGGCGTAACTATCGGTAGCAGGGACCGCGGACACGGACAGCTGATTATCTGTTTTAGAGCTCTTAATTTTCTACGTTCAGTACGTTGATGACCGGGTTTTGTATGATCTAATCAGACATAACATATTATAGTGATCATTAAATAATTGGTGGACGACGATGTTGTATTTTCTTTTTCAATTATTTAATTACATGTATACAGCTGCTTTTACAATAGCATTGTCGCATTGCGCTTTACAGTAAGGAGCACCCAAGAGCAACAGGGGCAAGGAAAAACTTGCGGGGTTAAAAGTTGAAGGTGAAGAAATGGCAACATTGTCCACTGTAGACATTACAATGAGCACATCAGTACTACACGGCTTTAGCGTTTTGTCCAATTGCTGGTCAATAACGAACGTTAAGTTTTAAACTGCAAAGACAGGAAAAAAATGTCCATGAACACTACTTTCATAGCTGGAAAAAATGTTGGTATAGGCTACTGTTATTGTCTTCATAACTTCATTCTTCAAAGATGGAGGAGGGAGAAAAAGGATATAAACGAAGTTTCACAGATTATTTCCAAAAACTATTACTACTATTTTACTATATTACTATTTCAGTCATGCTGAAGTGACTAAGTATCACTTTCCAAATGTTATATTTTAACCATGATTACGGGGACGAAAGCAGCCAAGGGCATAGCCCAGAGCAGCATCAGTAGTTGCACCCCAGCAAGTTCAGCAGCCCAGTCAGTTTGCTTCAGTGTAGATGGACCAAAATAAAACCATTACATGTCGAGCATATAAGTAGTGTCATACTTTTGACACTATCGTATCCGTCATTTTCCCTTCATTACTCCGAGTCATTTTTCTTTGTTGGGCCGACACAAAGTTTGAGAGTTCCCCCATCTACGATATCCCACTTTAACCACTGTGTGTAGCAATGGTTTGAGTGCACTTGAGGACATGACCCTGACTACTGAAACAGCCGAACGTGGATATAGAAAATATTATTGTAAGGAATTTATGTAGATTATGTGAGAGAATGTACAGTTGACAGATAATGTGTGACGCCAAGAGAACTTCGATTTTTATTTTTTCCTCAGAATTAATCTCCTCTTTCTCTCTTCGACAAACCGTTTAAGATAGTCAATGATGCTTGGTTTAAGTTTTATCAGTTTAATTGTATGGCTATTAGAACCGTTAAATAAATCAGTATGGAGAGTTTGAAAACCAAAAAAAACATGAATTCACAACAAATGTCCCCTCACATCATGACCCAATGGCATGTTATGGCATTACAGCGGATCCATGATCAGAGCTGTATTAGAGATCTTTAAATACGGCTCCGTCCATGTTAGAAGTCTAGCTCCCTCTTGTGGACAAAATCAAAGAGTCACAGTTTAATTGTATGTCTATTAGTACCGTTGCTTAAATCAGTATGGGCCATCCCCCCACCTTGGTCAAGGCCTTGGCCAAGGCCATCGCTGGAAAAAACAGCTCCCCTGGAGAACAAGGCGGGGAGACACTCTCGCTTCCCTACCCCCATCTTCAAGACACCGGCGGATTGTTGTCTCTGTCTGGGTTCTGATGAAGTTTGCACACACGAACTTATACACTTCTACTGACACGCAATCACCACCCTCACCCACCACCCCACGCCTTCGCCGCTTCATACCCTCTTATCTCTTACACCCCCCCCCCCTTCTCGTTGCAGGTCATGTATTCTAGATGTGCTGATGTGTGCTGAGGTGTTTTTTTTGCCCCCCTACACTGTGCTCTCCAATTGGAGCATAGTCTAGTGATGCCTTTTTTTTCTCCTCCTCTCTCCTCATGTTATGCCATATTGTGCCTTTCATCCCCCCTAATTTGGAACATGGGCGGCACGGACATCCGCAGCAGCCCCTTGCTCTCCCCACCACAGGGGAGTGAGAAATGCATTTTCCTTTGTATGTCTTGTACATGTGAAGAAATTGACAATAAAGTTATACCATACCATACCATACCATACGACTTCATGGCAACTGAAGTCAAGGCCACAGGTCTGTAGTCGTTAAGTCCAGTGATGGAGAGTTTCTTGGGGACCGGGATGATTGTGGAGCTTTTGAAGCATGAAGGGACTGGTGGGTTCTACAGATGGTCTAGGGGAGGGCAGAGGTATAAACGTGTCATTTTCAAAACTGCAGTAGAAGGCATTCAGGTCATCAGCAAGACCATTCTTGGGATGGTCTCTTGTAGTTGGTGATGTCCTGAACCCCTCTCCATAGTGCCGTAGCAGAAAAACGTTTTTTCAGCTTTTCAGAATAGCTCTTTTTAGCCACTCTGATCTCTTTGGTGAGTGAGTTCCTGAGTTTTTTTTTTTTAAAAGAGGCATGTCTCTTTTGCTATATGTCTCCTCTTTGGCCTGGCGGAGAAGGCAGAGATTTGTAGTGAACCATGGCTTATTGTTATTAAAGATACGGAAAGTCTTTGTTGGCACAGTGACAGTGACAGTGTCAGTCAATTCATCCAGGTCAGTTGTGGCATCCTCGAAGACACTCCAGTCTGTATAGTCAAGACAGTCCTGCAGTTCTTCCTTCGCCTCGTTTGTCCACTTCTTCACTGTCCTGGTTACAGGCTTTGCCATTCTTAACTTTTGCTTGTAGGTGGGAATAAGATGAATCAGGCAATGGTCAGAGTGGCCTAGAGCTGCGCGGGGGACCACGTGATATGCGTCTTTGAGAGTTGTGTAGCAGTGATCCAATATGTTATTCTCTCTGGTGGGGCAGTTAATGTGGTGTCTGAAGTTCTGAATGCTGCCTGTTTACAAGTTTGGGCTTATATGGCTGCACCACATGCAAATACACAGTCTGTACTGAGACTGTGCAAAACTGTCTGACCGCCAACCTTGAGGATCTCTGTGACAGTAACACATCAGCATAAATGCAAACTCCTTACTATTTTGAAATTAAAATCATCAGTCATCCAGGGCAGTGGTTCCAAAAATGCTGCACTGCAAATAATGCCCTTCTTAAAACAAGTACAAAAATCTTAAAATGAGGCTAAAATCATGTATTTCAAGCAAAAAAATGCCAATGGGGTAAGCATTTTTTTCTTGGTAAGAATTCTTGAAAGTAGCATGATTTTCTATCCACCAAATTGCTTAAAACTAGGTAGAACTTGTACTCAAAATAAGCAAATGTAACTTGATTTAAGTCACTTAAATTGAGAGATTTGCTTTGATTGAGAAAATGAGTCTAAATCTAAATCTAAAAGCAAGTATTTTATGCTTCATCTTTGTATTGTTTTGACTTCCAACAGTATAAGTTATGAAAGGGACTACATGGCATATAAAATTGAGGTCCCAATGTTGGCACAAGCAAATGACCTCTTGCATGCAGATAGTCTGGGGGATTTCACACCATATTATATTGTTACACACAACTCCACCACATATGTGCCTGTGAAATACTATCTTGGAGATATCATTGAAAGACACAAATCTTTGTGATGTAGATAAATAATATGGAAATAATTGCATGTGACTGTGTTTTTATTAAGAATATGTTTGTAGTTTAAAATAGGGAGAAAGATGAGTTGTTCATGACCTCTTGCAAGCAGATAATCTGGTGGATTTCACACCATATTATATTGTTACACACAGCTCCACCACATATGTGCTTATCTTGGATATGTTCATATGTTACAAATGAAAGACAAATCTTTTGATGTAAAAATCATACATAAATAAAAAAGTTTGTTTGACATTGCATGCCACTGTTTTTTGAATTAAGAATATGTTTCTAGAAAAGATGAGTTGCTCAGATGTAGCACAATGCTGGAGCTAATTTCTGGATCAATTCAACTCAAAATAAGCTGCAATGTCTCACTTAGATAAAGGTAGATGGAGGTTCTAAAAACAAGGTTGCCTTTCTTGCACTCCCAAGATATTTTTTCTAATTGTACTAAAAACTAGAAAAACACTAGATCAATTTCCCCAAAGCAAGACAATTTGACTTTCTTGAAAATCATCTTTTGCATTGTGTAAACCCTTCAATTCAATTCAGTTTTATTTCTAGAGCGCTTTTTACAATAGTATTGTCTCTTGGCGCTTCACAGAAGGAGCACCCAAGAGTAACAGGGGCAAGGAAAAACTCCCTCATGTTTAGTTGGTCTAGGAAGAAACCTTGGGCACATTCACGACTCAAGGGGCTAACCCAACTGCCAGGGGTCATGCAGGAAAATTACAATCAGTAGAATCAGTATGATAGTCTACAAGTTTTCTATGGTTTTAGCTAAGGTTCATAATAGTTTTTCCCACTTTCCCCCAAGAGTTTTATCCCACTTTACATTACATGATAGTCAGTCCATAGGTGGTTATCAGGAATTATGACTGGACAATGTAGCGGCGGCCAGACACAGTGTTAAACTCAAAGCATTGAGATGGGTCATGGGGGTAACAATAAGGGTCCGTTTGACAGTGCCATTGTGAGGGGTGTCAGTCACAAAGCCACAGGGAAGGGGAGTCGGGCCTGGCATGGGCCTCCCGTACTGTTGGTTGCAGTCCACTCAGGAGGGGAGGGTGAGAGGAGTTTGCCGGAAGGAGGCAGGGATGACACTCAGCAGAGGTAACAAAAGGCTCTTCCTCCTATCATAGATTTTGATATTCTTGGGATTACAAGAAGACCAGCATTTTGGGATCTTAGGGTTCTAGGAGGGTGGTAAGGGACAAGTAAGCCTTTAATATATGTTGGAGCACGGCCATTGAGGGCTTTGTAGGTTAGGAGAAGTATTTTAAAATTGCTGCGACCTTTAAGAGGAAGCCAATGTAAGGAAGCAGGACAGGAGAGATATGTTCATATTTTTTTAGTCCTAGTGAGTGTTCAGCCCGCAGCATTTTGTATTAGCTGTAGGTTTTTGATACAGGTATAACTACACCCAGAGAACAGAGCATTGCAATAATCGAGCCTGGAAGTAATAAATGCATGTATTAAGTTTTCAGCAACCTGAAAAGATAGGAAACCTTTCTAACCTTAGCAATATTTCGTAGGTGAAAAAAAGGTTTTGAAATGTGTTTTACATGACTATTTAGAGAGAGGCCCTGGTCAATAATTAGCCCGAGGTCTAACTTTTGTGTTACATGACAGTGAAAGGCCACTGAGTAAGTTTTGGTGTAGGGGTAGAATGTTTTTCAGCTGTTTAGGGCCAATCATCATAACTTCAGTTTTATCAGAGTTTAAACACAGGAAATTATTAGTCATCCAGGTTTTTATGTCTTGGAGGCAGGCATCAAGTTTAGTTATTGGCATATAGTCATTAGGCTTCATAGAAAGGTAAAGCTGGGTATCATCAGCATAGGAGTGGAAAGTAATGCCATGTTTCCTTATAACAGATCCTAAAGGTAACATGTACAGGGAGAACAGTGGCCCTAGCACTGAGCCTTGGGATACACCAAACTTTACTTTGGTGTGGGATGATGACTCATTATGAGCATGTACAAACTGGTAGAAACCAGAGAGGTACGATTTGAACCTGGCTAATGCAGAGTCTTTGATGCCTATCGTGTTCAAGCCTGTGTAGTAGGATACCATGGTCAATAGTGTCAAAGACAGCACTAAGATCCAATAGGATTTATATTGATATATATCCATTATCAGATTACATAAGGAAGTCATTGACTAGGGTTGATTCTGTACTATGATTAGCTCTAAAGCCTGACTGAAAGGTTTCCTGGATATTATTTTCATTTAAGAAGCTACAGATTTGCTTAGACACTATTTTTACACTATTTTATACAAAAGGACATCAGGATCAAGGTTAGGTTTTTTTAATAGATGGTTTAATGATAGATGTCTTGAAAGATTTTGGGACATGCCCAGATATGAGTGAGTCATTTATAATTTTAAGAATCGTCTCAGCCAATAGAGGGAGAGCAGTCTTAAGAAGATGAGTTGGTATAGGATATAATAAGCAGGTTGAGCCTTTAGCTGGGGAGGTCAAAGATGTAATTTCTGATATATTAATGGGCGTGAATGAATCAAGGTAAGCTTTTAGACACTCTCTATCTATGCCTGAATACCCCCTGAACCACAGACAGCTTACTGTAGGCCGAATAATTGAATTAATAACTCTGCATAATTCTTGCTATATAAACAAAATGTAACACCCACATTATTATGCATGGTATAATAACAGTTTTGTTAAGTGTAAGATCTTTTTTTTCATATATAGTCTGTACCTCAACTTTATCTATGTCCTAGTGAGAACTGAGAAGTCAATCACAAAAAAATAACTCTGCCTCTGATTGTATCCGGACCTGTTCTAGGTTTCAGTTTTCAGGGGACCTGGTGTTTAACATTAACCCCAAAGCTTTGTCTGTCCAGGTGTGTTCGCCATTATATGACGCCTGTCCTGTGTTTTGCCGCATCTTGACAAGATGGCGAAGAGAGTGCTGTGTGGCTGTGTGTGTGCGCGCATGTATGTGTGTACATGTTTAGCCTGTTCCTTCTACTTTCACTTCTGTGCAGTGTGCGTATGTGTGTGTGTGTGTGTGTATGTGTGTGCAGGGGCCTAGATTCAGATTGACCTCGATCCGTCCCCCCAGTTACAGGGCAATATATATAGGTCTGATATGTATAATAACTCAGACTCCTGTTTTAGGGTCTAAAACGTACCTTACATGAAAACCTGCACATGCTTTTTTTTTTAGCCGTTGCCATCGAGCTCCTAGCTGGCTCAGCACTTGTGTTTTCGTTAATGTTAAGGGGTCCTGAAACTTAGGAGTTGCCTCATTGGTGACTGTCAAACTTGTAGTGGTAATACGGTAATACCACTGACCATTGACAGGTACCATTGAGGCAGCTCCTAAAGTCGAAAAAGCCGAAAAAGAAAAACACAATTACTGAAAACAATGTAAGTAGGCTATGCCTTACATGCCCGATCACCTTACGATTTCTGATAGCCTCATTTGTAATGGGGGGCATAGCAGCTAACAAACTAAGAAGAGATGCATTTCTAGGGTAGCCTGTCGATATTATGCTAATGTTAAAATTACGGACTGTAACTGTGACAATTTTAATATAAGTTCATGATTGTTTTTTCTCATCAATGCTTTGGTTTAGAGACAAATGTGATATCGCCTGAAAGGTCAGGTTAGGTTCTTTCGAATGGTATGTGTGTCCGCTCTGATTTACCCTTCGGGAGTAAAGTAACAGAAGAGGGTGTGATTTTGAACGCAAATCCAGGGGCTCTAAGGCAGTTTTTAACGCAGGTTAATCAGGCTCTCCCTGCCATAATTTCAGCGCGCATAAGCGTTTCATCAATCAGGAAAATTAGCGAAGAGACGTTCAGGATTGACGTTCACACACAAGCAACAGGCATAGGAGCAAGCACTTAAGTCAGGACGCAGGTTCACACACAGGTTAGCCCAGCCGCACATAACGGGGAATAGTTGGAACTTAACGGTTTTAAAACAAGTTTTACAAAATTTTGAGGGAATTCGTGTGCGTGATGTGTCAACTTTCAATTTCCATATGTAGAAAGAAATGCAATCCACGTTCAGATAGCCTAATATCTTAGATTTTGCTTCAGCTTAAAGTGGCAGTGACTTACTACAGCATACAGTACAGTAATTAGCATTTTCAAACACTTTCAAACAGAATTATTCGAACGTGGCCTAGGCTACAGTAGGCCTGACAGTGTCTATTTTCAAAGAGTCTAGATATATATGCTACATAAATAAATGAAAATACAGAAATTTGGAATTGATCTTGATTCATCTCAAATCACTTAAACTGATTGACAGTATTAGTTAAAATGTTTTTAGCAACTGCAGAATCTGTTAGCAGATCATAACATTAAATTATAATAAAATGTTAACATTGTCCTGGCCTGCAGGCAGTTCCTGATGATGACGGCAAAGGAGCTTGTCAGGTTGAAAGAGAAGATCTGCAGGAGGGTAGTAGAGAAATACAGCTGGAGGAGAAAGAGGGAACACAGGAAGAAAAAGGAGGGACAGATGAAGGAGAGACAGGAGCAGAGGCAGCTGGAGCAGAGGGAGAGGGAGAGGAGGTTGACATCCTAATGTCATACACAAAACCAAATCAACCTGACCCTAAACTTTTGCAAAAGCAAGTGCTAAAGGACCGTACTCTGTCATTCCAAAAAACATGGTATGAAAAGTATCTCTGGCTACATGTCAGTCTGGGTACTGAAGGTGTTCCGTGTTTTCTAAATACTACAAAAGTGAAAAATCAACACAAGCCAAAAGCATAGACCCAGCTTTTGTAAGTTCCGAATTTAAAAACTGGAAAGAAGCACAAGAAAAAATTTCCTTTCATGAGAAATCAGCAGGTCACAAAGTGGCTGTCACAACAGCTGCATATGAGAGCAGGCCAGTTAGCACACAGTTGAGCAGCGCAGTCAGTTAAAAATAATAGGTGGTGAGATGGTCCTGGCGAGGCAGGGGATGGTCTTTAGGGGGTATGAACATCATCAAGGTAACCTTGACCAGCTTTTAAAATACAAAGCTGAAGATGGTCCAGCTTTCACAAGGTGGTTGTCCGCAAAGAGGGGAGTACACATTTTTGCGTCGCTGAAGTGCGAGTGGATTTTCTGTACAAAGGCCCGCTTGGCTGCTCTCACACCCCGGTGCAGGTTGGCTCTGGCTGATCTGAGGGCGTCTTTGTCCCCGGACTTGAAAGCAGTGTTGCATGCTCTCAGGAGCTCACGTACCTCCCTGGTGAACCAAGGTTTGTCGTTTGCTCGTACAATGACAGTCTTTGTAACTGTGACATCATCCATGCATTTGGATATGTATCTAGTCACAGACTCAGTGTATTCGGTGAGGTTGATGTGCTGGTTGGTAGTGGCTGCCTCCTTGAAAACAGACCAGTCTGTACAGTCAAAGCAGTCCTGGAGAGCTGAGGTGGCTCCCTCTGGCCATGCCCTGATCTGCTTCACAAGTCCAGTCCATCAGTCTTTTATGTCCCACAAGGTGGACTCTACGCTCACCTGCTGTTCGTGCTGTTCTCAGGCAATATGGGATAGTACTGGAATCACTGGGTCAGATGTCTGCAAGTAACTCTGAATCTGCAAGTCGGGCAGAGGGCTTACATGTCCGACTGCAACAGGGTAATGTTGTACTGGGGCTCATTCTTGCGTTAGACGTGATCAGTGAATTAGAAGTGCTGAATGCATCTCTCCAGAAAAACACTCAGACAATGGAAGGCATGCTCTGTGCGGTTTCCCTTGTCCAAGACAGTTTAAAATTGAAAAGAAACACTGAACACTTTGAGTCAATCTTTCAGGAAGCAGAGAACATGTGTGACAATCTGTCTCTAGAGCCCATTGCTCTACCACGCACACATAGGCCCCCTAAAAGATATTCTGGGCCAGCTCCTGTGTACACACCTGGATCAGCTGTGGAGTTTTACAAAATAGAGTTGGAGTGGCATATTCACCAGGAGAGGCTGGACAATTTGAACGGACAAGAAATTGCCCAGCAGTATGTTCAGGGCAATGAAAGGAGGAGAAAGGTTTTTGGGTCCTTTATTTAATCTGTTTTTGGACAGGACATCTGTTTGCCTGCATTGGAGTGAATTTATTGAAAACTTTTACATTTTTATTTATGTATATACAGTATATTGTTCGCATGTTTGCAAGGGACACTGAGTGGAAAGTGAATTATTTCAAAATTTTTATTCCATTCTATTGTTTTTTGTTTTTGTTTTTTTGACAGGGCTTTTTCTGTTTTCTCAAAGAATTAGTATGCTGAAAATCAGTAAATAAAAAATGTTTTGCATAAGGCATGAAGTTTTGGTGATTGATTGGCACACTAAAAGATATGGGTAGTGTTCATCAGGTAGGCCTTAGCTGACGGTGTTCATTGCGCTTTGGCTATGAATAGGTATCTAATTTTTGTTGTTTTTTTTGTTGAAAACAATTTGCACAAATTACACAAAATGGGGGAGGAGGGGTGCTGACAGCTTTGACGCCCCCCCCCCCCCCCCCGTTCAAAAATCCTATCTGCGCCCCTGTGTGTGTTTGTATGTATGTGTGTACATGTGTAGCCTGTTCCTGCTACTTCTACTTCTGCACAGTGTTGAAATGTACCAGATTCTTTGTATTTCGCACAACAAATGTCAGTGTCAGTTTATTTAAAAGCATTTAAAAAAACAACAGTTGACCAAAGTTATACTCAAACCAACAAACAGCCTATTTGAGATTCAGATATAGTGTATAGAGTGGAAATACAAAAAAATGACCACACTGATGATGTGATAATATTAATTTAATAATAACATGAAGAAATATGAAAATGAAGAAAAAATAGAATTAAATTAAATTAAACAAAATGAAATGAAATGAAAAAATCCATCCAATCTGAAGTTGAGCCTAGGTCTTTTCTGCTCACTGAAATATGAAAAAAGTTCATTTCAGTGAACAAACACACCAAATGCCATCTCTATGAAATGAACATAAAAAACATCATCATTGAATACTGACCTGATTAGTCTTTTCCACAGAAATCTGAAGTGAAATGAAGTCCATTTAATATCTGTTCTTCCTCTTGGAGTTTTGCCATTTTTGCTTGCTCTTTAGCTCTTGCCTTGTCCTTTTTCTCTGTCTTTTTAGCCTGCCACTTTAGCCAGGAGTCCTCCATTTTCTGCCGTCTGCTCTCGGCCTTTAAGAGTTTCTGTCTTTTCTGCTGTTCCCTTTCTGCTCGAGTTATGGAGCATTCCAGGTACCCTAAACAAAAGAAAATAAGGTTACTGGTTATGCAAGAGAACAGTGATGCTTTCTAGCGATGTTACATTTGTTGGCATCATGTATGCATGAGTGAAATGACAGAGAGATGACGGCTGTCTTACATGGATGGTAATCATTGTCTCCCTCCTCTGTCTCTCTCACGTGTGTCCGTTCAATTTTCATTTGGTAGTAGTTTTTCACACGTTTGTTTACCCATGCAAAAACTCTTCTCCGCACACTCCTGTCCTTTTTGGCTCCACTCTCTGCCTCTGCATCCTGACAAGTACCGGCCAGCTCCTCCTCCACATCATCCACATCATCTGTCAGATTTGAGAGACTTGTGCTGCTCTGAAGCACGTCTGAGCAAACCTGGCTCTCATCATCCGTTTCCTTCATTTCGCTTGTCTGTGCTTCCTCTCTCTCTGTCTCATTCTTGGTTTTTGTGGATGTCCTCTCTGCCACAACTGTTATTTCTTTCATTTCAGTCTCTCTCTCTCTTTCCATTCTCAGCCTTTCTTTTGCTCTTTCCTGCTCTTCTCTGCTTCGGTCCTGCTGCAGAGACTCCTCTCTTTCTGCTGCTAATTTCATCTCTGATGACACGGTGTTCATGCTGATTCCATGAAGTGTTGGATCAGGCACTGGGGCAGTGGTTTGGTCCATATTCCTCTGGATGTGTGACTTCCTGCGGAGGGGCTTTGAACAATGGTTACCAGTAGGTTGGACCTTAGGCTGATAAACTTCTCGAGGACGTTTCTCTTTGACCAGTTGAGTTATTTCCCTCTGATGGTTTTCTTTTAATATTACCTCAGTTTTACTTACTGTAAAGTGTCCACCGCATAGAGTTAAGGAGTTGCTGTTATTTTTGTTCTGTTTTTTCTCCATTTCAGTCTGGTCTTCTTCATTGGTACTTTGCAAAGACGCTCTCCTGCCTTTCCTCACTTTCTGCTGAAGTCCTCCCAGGCTGTCCAGTCCCTCATTTTGGAGGTTGATGACATCTTTTCTCCCCTGTTTATTCTCCTCTGTCACTGTTTGTTCTTCAGCATCATCAGTTTCTCTTGTCCCACGTCCTTTTTGTCTCACCACAGCGCAGTTATTTGTTTCTGTCTGCTGTCCTTGGTCCCGCTGTTTCCTCAGAGATTCTTGGCTCTCCTCTCTGCTTCGCTGATGTTTCCTCCTGATCTCACTCCATTTGTCTTTGCCATCTCCGAGCCAATCTGCCAGTTCCTCGTGCTTTTGTTCAGCGTCGGCCTTTCTCTGTTTGTGTTTACGCATTGAGGTGTCCAGCAGAAACACATCTTTTGAGGTGTCCTCCATTGTAAGTTGTCCCTTGTGCTGGGAGATATCTTTCAGCCAGTCAAGCCCTTCAGTGCCTGGTTTCCTCTCCTCCACTTTTGCAACTTTTCCAGCGTTCTCAGTTTGGTATTCTCTGACTCGTTCTTTTGTTTGCACATTTTGCTTGATTTCTGTCATCCATGATTTGGCTTCATCACTCTCTTTCTCCAGCTTTGTGTTTCTGTGTGTCTCCTCCACACTTGTTTTTGGACCCTCCGTTTCTTTCTCTGTCTGCTTCAACTCTTTCACCCACTCTTCCTCTTTAGCTTTTTTCTGCTCTTCTCTCAACTTCAACAGCTCAAGTTCCTGCTGCCGAGCCACCTCTCGTCTAGCCTCCAGCTCTCTTGTTCTCTCCTCCCATTCCTGCTGATGTTTCTCCTCAATTTCCCTCCATCTGTTCTCATGTTTTGTCTCACCACCTCTCTCTCCTTCTCAAAATCTTGTTTCATTTTCTCAAGCTGTTCCTGCATCTCTTGAGTTTCTCTTTCCGTTTCTGTCTTGCGTTCTGACTCTGATCCTATATTTTGACTTTCCACTTGTGTTCGCTCCAGCTCTTGCTCCATATCAAGGTGTCTCTGTCTTTCTTTTTCCACTTTTTTCTCAATGTGTTTCAGTGTGTCCATTTTAGCTTGCTGCTGATGTTCAATATGTCTCAGTATTTCCTCCTCTACCTTCTGAGACATCTCTCTTTCTTTCTCCAGCTTGTCTTCCATCTCCAGCATCTTTGCTTCCACGTCCTGCTGGCACTTACTCTGCAGCTCCCTTACTCGTTCCTCATATTTCTTTAGATCCATGTCTCTCTCCTTAGTAAGGTTTCTCTCCAGGTTCTCGAGCTGCATCTCCAGCTCATAGTGCTTCTTGTCTATTTCTTTCCTCACTTCTCTTTCTCTCTCAGTCTCCATTCTGTTTATGTTTTTGAGGACTCTCTGTCTCTGGAGCCACTCTTTCTTCTCTTCTATCATCTCCTCCTTTCGCTTCGTCTCTTTCAATCTTTCCATTCGCCTGGACCATTCTTCGTCCAGCTCTCTCAATCTTTCTTGCTCTCTCTGTGTCTCCATCTTGCTCTCTTTCTCCAGTTGAGCAATTCTGTCTGCTTGTGCCATGACCTCTCTGTGTTGTGCCATCCTGATGCTGCCCATCTTCTGTTGGCTTGTCTCACTCCTTCCTGGCACTGTCTGCCATCCAGTACCTTCCGGACTCAACTGAAATATAATATTTTCAATGAAATTGAATTCACCATTGCAGTCATGTAAATTTGATTTGAACAAGGAATTATCTAACTATGCCTTATCCTCAACTAGTTACTTTTTTCCGTACCTGTTTGTATTCCTAAGGTTGATTGTCTAATGCCTAGTAATGTTATTCTTGCCTGCTAAGGTTCAGTGCCTAATGCCTAGTAATGTTATTCTTGCCTACTAAGGTTGAGTGCCTATTCTAATGTTATTCTTACTTTGTGAGTCTTGCTCCTGGCCTTGGTCTCCCTGTCTTCCAGGGCTTTGATTCTCAGAAGCAGGGAATCCTGCTGGTTCCGGACCCTCTGCAGTAGCTCCATTTCTTCTTCGTTGAGTAGTGAACTCAGTCGACTGTCTACTGCTGTGGCACACACACACTTGTGTGGCTCGCTGAGAGTCTCACAGACCCTCGTCTGCAGGTGTTGCTGCTTGAGGTGGGATTGTTTTTCCTCCTCCCTCTGCAGCTCCCTCTGTGGCTGTTGTCCTCTCTCATCCTCCTCGCTCTCTGTGCAGGTGCACGTCTCGGACATGGCCTCCTTCTCTCGCATCCTCTGAATCTTGACATGAAGATCTGCCTCCTCTCTTCGCAGCCTATTCAGCTCCTTCACCTCCTCCTCTGTCAGACGGTAAGTCTGCGGGCCGACTGTCTTGGCCCACTGCTGCCGCACCATTTCTTTAATCTTTGCAGCTGTCTCTCTCTCTGCTCTTGAGCGCACTCTCCAGCTCACATCTCCTCACCACTGCATCCAACCTCCTGTGCATTTTCTCATCGGTCAGCGCCATCTTTCTCTCCACCTCCTTTTGCCTCTCCACCTCCTGGCGCCTTTTCATCTCCCTGTACCTCTGGTCTGCTTTCACCATGTCTCTCTCCAGAGTTCTCTGCGAGGTGCAGCATCCAGTCAGTGCCTCCGGAAAGCTCCCCAGCAGTCAGCCAACCCTCCGTCACTATCGTACAGGTGCTGCTGCAGGTAAATGTCGTGGTGCTGTTTAATGTACGCAAGTGTTGGGTCCTCTGTTGTCACAGCGTAGGTATGTGCATGGTTCGAGACTCTGGGTGGCTTCTTGCTGTTATTAGGGGAAAATAAACAAACCATCCATTAAACAGACCTAAACATTACATTGACATGACCATTAAAAAGAGAGTTAAAGCAATTAGTGTATCCTTGCAGGTGCTCACACCTTGAAGTAAAGGCAATACTGCCACCGTCATCCTGGGCTCCAGTTGCCAGGATTTGGTCAAAGGGCTCATCATTTGATCTCCCTTTCCTCAGGAATCGGCGATGAGAGACTTCAGGAAAGTGGCCATGGATTGTCAGTATTGCTGACTGTATCCAATCTGCCATTTCCTGGCTCTGTAAAAACATGAGAATAGATTAAACATCTGTGTACTCTGTGGACAAGACAATTCATTTGCGTTTTTGTTTAGATATACGTTAACCTGTACGTATTTAATTTAATGTGCCTAATTGATGCACATACAAAGATGTAGCCTGACAGAACAGAATCAACTTTTGAAGACCAGGTGCACCATAGCTTGTGTTGACAACAACGGTACGTTATTTGATAGAGCAGGAAGATATCATAAAATTATTTAGACTACACAGTTCCAACTCTCCAAGCTGCAAACTTCTGTGGCCTTGGCTTATTAACATGTATAAAAAAATGACATTTGTATAGTGATAGCGAATAAAAGTAAAACACTAGCCTATTATTCAAGACAGTACCTCCTAAAGAACTCCAATCAGAATGGAGTACAGTATGAAACTCAGTGAAGTGTGTTGCTCAGTCCGTCTTCAAAATCCAAATGAATGTTCATTTTTATTGACTGACATGAAGTTCTTTTTTTCTATGGTAACCATCTGTGACGTTTAAATCCCTTTGTTACGTTTCATGTACTACCGTCATTCAGAAATCATTTCCAATCACACGGCCTCATGACGCATTTCACGTTCGAATTCATGGCCTGACATGTAGAGTTCAGTGGCGTAACTATCGGTTAGCACGCGGGGGCCAGCCACGTATAGGTGTAACGGAAAAACAGCCAATCAAATTGAAGCTTTGCGCTGACGCGCGCATATCATTATCCATGTGAATTTTCAGCGAAATCGCCGGTTCGAATCCCGACAGGAGCATTAAAAAATATGAGAAACATGAATGTAAATACTGTAAAAACTCTTGAAAACACCCACACGCGAAATGCTGAGTAAATGTATTGCGATTGTTTTTTCTCTCTACCCCTAATTCCCTCTTTTTGTCCATTTGTTGGTGCTCTCCCCACAGGCCTACTGGAAGAGCTATCCATCATATTTTTCCTCTAGTGTTTTCCATTTCCCTGAACATTGTATTATATTATATAATAAAGTCTTATGATATCTCTGTCTATATATATATATATGTGTGTGTGCGTGTGCGTGCCTGTCAACTCTTCCTTTCTGGAAGTGATTTATAATGTTTAATTTTGTTGATAGGCACTTAATGTAAAAATCACAGGCAGAATTTCACAAGAAAAAACTTTATGTATGAATAATCATGTACATTAGTTATAGAATGCTGGCAACACAGATGCTGGTCACAAATGGTAACAAATGAAGACAACAATTCAAGTGAGAAAAGGCAACACTATTACTACAATGATATTATTTTGGCCCACCACCCCCCCCCCCCCCCTCTCCGGAGGACAACTTTATTAGGTTTACCTTACAATTTCACAAGTGCTTGAATGATTAATGCAGACAATTTCAGTAAGCTGTTCAAACATTAGTGTATTGCAAGCAAAATCTTATCATTACTTAACTTCTATACATAACACTGAAAATAAAATGAATTCAAATTATAATAATAAAAAACACAGGGTGTTGAAAAAAAGCTGCAAGGGCATGCATGTGTGTGTCTAGTGTAATGTGTGGATGATTCAGTGTATTTAGGCAGATGTGAAGGATGATGAAGAGTGTATATGTGTGACTTTGAGGAGAGACTGTTAAATACCTATGACCATCAGAATGGGAGAAGAGGAAGTCCGGTGCATGTAAGTGTGTGTAGTGTGGAGGATGCAGTGTCTAGCTTTGAGGTTGCACTATGCGCAGAGAGAATGTGAAATACAGGCTTTGTATGGCAGAGTTACAACACAAGCAAACGACTGTCAAAGTGTGTGTGTGTGTGTGTGAGAGAGAGAGAGAGTTCAAGGTGTGTTTGACTCAGTATGAATGTAGTGGTAGCATGAGTGAGTAAGTAGAGAGGGAGTGTGTGTGTGTGCATGTTGTAGGGTGTTTGAGTGTGCAGCATCATAAGTAAAAGAGAATAAACACTTAAGAGAATAAAAAAACAATCAAACAAAATCAAAAGGTGTGTGTGTGTGAGCGAAGAGTGCTGATGTGCTTATGTGTGCACTGTGTAGCTGTGGCAGCGTGTAAGTGTGTGTGTACATGCCATAGTGTCATGAGTGAAAAACCTGTTAAAAGAGATAAAAAAAAAATCAAAAGGTGTGTGTGTGTGAGCAAGAGTGAGTGTAGAGTGCTGATGTGCTTGTGTGTGCAATGTGTAGCTCTATGTGTGTGCGTGCGTGTGCATGCATGCCCAAGTGAGCTTGGTGTGTGTATGGTTGCCAATAGCATAAAAAGTAAAAGACTGTTTCAAAAAATCTAAATCAACCAACAATGTGTGTGTGTGAGAGAGAAAGAATAAGAGTGACAAGCAAAAGACTGTAAAGGTGCGTGTCTGTGTGTGAGATAGAGACAGAGAGAGATACAGTTCAAGGTGTGTTTGACTCAGTGTGTAGTAGTAGCAGCAGTGGTGTGACTGAGTAGAAAGGGAGAGTGTGTGTGTGTGTGCATGTCGTAGTGTGTTTGAGAGGGTAGCATCATAAGTAAAAGACTGTTGAGAGAAAAATAAAACAACCAGACATAATCAAAAGGTGTGTGTGCATGTGAGAGTGAGGATAGTGCTGATGTGCTTGTGTGTGCACTGTGTAGCCGTGGCAGAGAGTGTGTGTGCATGCACATGCTGTAGTGTATTTGAGGAGTGAGCTGGGTAGCATGAGTGAAACTGTAAAGAAAAAAAAAAATCAAAAAGTGTTTGTGAGTGAGAGAATGTGTAGTGTTGTACTTGTGTGTGTGTGTGTGTGCGAATGCATGGCCGCCTAAGTGAGCTTGGCGTGTGTATGGTTGGTTGTGAATGGCAGAACATCAAAAGTAAAAGACTTCAAAAAACAAAAACAGCCAACCAAGACGTGTGTGTGTATGAGAGAGAGTGAGAGAAAGAATAAGAGTGAGTGTAGAGTGGATGACTGTGAGTAAGAGCAAGGAGACCTAACAAATAGCAGTCAGATCTGATGGATGACTGTGTGTGTGTGTGAGTTAGGAGCCCCTAACCATCAGTGTAGGTGTAGCATGGATGATGCAATGTGTGCAGAAAGAGCTGATTGACTAAACTGTGTGCGTGCATGCATTTCCATGTGTGTTTGTAGAGGGAGCATGTAAGGATGCATTGCAAACATAATGTAAAAAACAAAAAAAGGAAAACCAATGAAAAGGTGTGTGTGTGTGTGTCCAAAGTGTGCCTGACTCATGCAGTGTGTGTGTAAGGAGACCTGACAAATAGTGTCTAATGTGATCTGTGAACGCTGTGAGTATAGTGTAGGGGGGAAAAGGCCAATGTTCAGAGACTCAACAGTTTGGCAAATCACTTCTATATCTAAACAACTTGCAACATTTACTTAACAGAACTAGAAAATATTGCATTATTCCCAAAACAAACATGAACATTTGGGACTGATTTAACAAGGGATATATAAAACTTTTAAGAGCATGTTGAGGATCAAGGGCCTTTTCTACTCTGGATAAGATTTGGGAACCACTGGTGTGTGTGTGTGTGTGTGTGTGTGTGTGTGTGTGTGTGTGTGTGTGTGCGCATGCACGCACAAGTGTCTACATGTGTCTGTATAGGGAGAGAGTAACAGTCACATTAACACATCAGTTACAGTCCCATCAATTGTCAAAGAACAGGAAAAACACTACTTTCTGTTTTCCACCCATCGTTTCCTCTCTGCCTCATAGAAAGGAGACTGCTGGAATTCATCCCAGCTCATCTCCTTAGCTATGCCCTTGTCTCTGTGAATAGAGTACACTTTAGAAGGGCAGTAAATGTATTTACCTGCCACGCCAGGGAAGCCCGTGTGAATGTGAGGGCTGTTTGGTCCCTGTTTAAGTTCAAGGCGGCAGAATTGGCAGAGACGGCCTGTCTGTTGCGGTTCAGGCCTTTTCCTCTTCTTCTCAGACTTGTCCGCCACCCGTTTCTTGGTGGCGTCCAGCTCCCTCTGGAAGAATTCGGTCCATGCGAATTCTTCAAAGGGCATTTGGGGGTCAGAAAGTCCTTCGGCAGCATAGGTCTGATGAACTTTCCTGGAGCAGTAAAAGTAGCGCACTGGGCCCATCTGGTAAAAGAAGTTGACAGAGGACCCGTCAGTCTGGTAACGTGACTTGGGCTGACCACAAGCTAGACATGTCTTGGTCTGCTTCCTTTTCTGCTCTCCCTGCTGCTGCCGTTCCTTCTCCAAGATGCCCTCCACAATTTTTGTGATGGAATCCTGTGTCAGAGGTGCGGACAGAGAAGAAGTAGGGGGGTTGACAGGGGCAGGATCCATGGTGACCACAGGAACTGTTTTAGTGTCACTGCCCTCTGTCAAAGAATGCCACAGTTGCTGAGTCTCCAGAAGCTTCCCTGCACTAGTGTTCAAAGACGTGCTGGTGTTGAGAAGCTTTGCCGTGTGCTTCACATAGCGGGAAATGTGGGACCTGCTGGTGGGGTGCTTCTGGAGAAGGTTGTCGATGGCATCCTTCATGGGTGGTGTCCAGCGTGTGTGATCTAATACAAAGACCCGTCCACCCGTCTTAATGGGTCCAGTGCGGGCGCTCCTCGGTGAGGCTCTCAGTGGCACGGGCGGGGCCTATGAGATATCTGAAGAACAATACAAGCAACACAAACAACACTTGATTAGTATGGTGCATAGTATCAGAACATAAGAATCATGTGAGAAATGTGCTTACCTATGGCTGCTGAGGGCTCCTGAACATCCTCAGGTGGCATTCCCACTTTAGCGGAGGAGGAGCAGGATGGACAGCGGGCGATGCTGGTCCAGTTGATGCCATGCCTGAGGGAGTAGCCCCTCTGGAGGAGGTTGCCACATCTGGAAGCGGGGGTGCAATGGGAGGTGCAGCAGGAGGAGGTGCTGGAACAGGAGGAGCTTGTCTGTGCACAGGAGACGAAAGCACAGGAGCAGCACGTTCCTCTCTCTTCTGACCTCTGTGTTTGTCTCAGTCCAGCGGGACTGGGCGGCAGCCTGGCTCGCTGTACTCAAGGCCAAACCTCTCTCCGGTGTCTCTGTCAGAGAGGTGGAGTGCAGGGTACTTCTCTTGGCCCGTCACTCGCATAGACGCAGAGTTCAGTTCTGCAATCAGAGCCGGATCAAACACAGAGGGGAGGATGACACCCGGCTGCTTCAAGCCCACCATCCTTTGAAAATTCCAGCGTGCCACTCCAGTCATGCCCTGAGCCTGGAACAGCTCAGCGGAGGCTTGGGTCCCGGTTACCGACTGGGCCTGGTGAAAATGGTACCCCTCCTGCTGTGAAGTGCCTCGCACAGGGATCCAGACGGGCACTCTGGCGCCGTCACCAGGAACGTGGTTCAGCTGCAGAGTCCCACCGTGCCTGTACATGATGCCTGCTGTGAGCTCGGGGTCACTGAGGCAACCGCGGAGAATGTGCACCCTCTGTATGCGCCACGTCTTCAGCATAGACGCCTTGAAGAGTGGGACGCCGTTGGGATCTGTGGCCAAGTGAAGATGCTTCAGTACCTTCTCGACTCTGTCCAGCAGCTCTAAGGGTTGCGGGATCTTGGTCCTGCAGTGCTCTCTGGTGTGCTGCTTTGTGGGATTGGGCGGATTAATCCCACAAAACACATAGGCTTCCTGGAGCCTCTTTAAGTCCTCCTGGTCCACCACAGAGAAAGCAGCAGAGAGAAGCTGGCAGAAGGTGCTGTACAGAGGGTGATGCTCAGACGTGCACTCCGGTGTGAAGCGGCGCATGCAGTGGAACAAGTCCAGCTTCACTACAATGTCGGGGTTGAAGTACACACGAGAGGCACAGGAGTTCTCTTGCGGTCCGGAAGTGGCCCAAGTGACAATGGAAGGAGTAGTCTTCCATCTGTCCCAGGTCAGATGCTCACCAGGAATGCTGTCCGGGATCCTGAATGGAGCGCAACAGTCCCTGTCCATCCAGTGGTAGCCAGCCTTTTCGATGCCCGCGGCACCGTATCTAGTGGCCAACCCGCGGTACATAGGCTCCAGGGACTTCTCAGTCTCGGACTGAACCATGACCCACGAGACAATTATCCAGTTCTCATTCATGACGGCGTAACTGGACATGACGCCGGATGACAAGGTGACCTTCCTCGCCACCTTCCTGGTGTGGTCTGACCTGAAGAGCTGGCCAAAAGTTCCTTGGAGCAGAGCGTTGATGGCTGGCTCCTGGCGACGAAACTCCTCCAGCAGGCAGTCTGTCAGGTAAAACGCTGACACGGAGACTCCACTCCAGGCTGCTCGGTCCTCGTAAGAACCAAAGGCACGCGGCGGCGCGCCGTCCCTCCTCAAGAACTGCCCCAAAGTTTTCTGTCCATAGACGCCTGCCTCGGCATCCCTGACATTTGCTATGGCCTGAAGATAAGCCAGGTGAGAGCGTTCGTATTTGAGGTGCATGAGCTCATTCACCTGGTTGGCCATGTCGGTGGGCGACTTGCCGGTGCGCCTCAGCTCGTCCATGACTGACTTGCAGATGGCCTTCTTGTATGACAGGAATGCAGGCAGCAGGTTTGTGAAGCGTCTAGGCAGCTTCTCCAGCCATCGCGGACTGTCGGCAAACAGGTCTTCTGGCAGGCTTTGCAACAGAGGCGTGAAGACATAATGTAATACTGTCCGCTGGTGCCGACAATCACCCGAGGTCTGCCCACGCCAGCAGAGACGACGTGCGGGTGAGTGCATCCATGAAGACTCGGGAGGACGTAGTTGTTCCTCAACCTGACCATGATGTCGCTCTCGGGCTTCCAAATGAAGAACGGATGGAGCTGGAAGAAGTTTGGGGATGGCAGTTCCGTAACCATGTCGAGGAGTTCTGGTTGGGGAGGAAGACGCCACAGGGAGATCGCGTTCCCTACGTGGCGCACAGGACGAGACCCAGGCCACAACCCGAGATCCTGTAGCTGTCTTCATCCACTGTCTCTGATGTGGAGAGCAGCTCCAGCCGGCGGTGTCGTGGTCATGACCCGGCAGTGGAGCGGGAACAGGAACGGGAACGGGAACAGGGGGCTGGCCTGAGGGAAAAGGACAAATGACGACAAAACAAAACAAAAATTAAAATCCTGACCTGACTTAATGACTGAGAATCCCATAGGTGCTTAAGGTTGAATATATTTGCCACATAATTACCTTGATTGCCACTGTCCTCCTTAAAGGCAAGTGCAGTGCATACAGCCGTGAGTGCCGCGCTTGGACTGGGTTCTAAAAAGGGAAGTAGAATCACAATACATGTTCGAGTGATAAATGTAAATATTACGTGATACTGCCTGAAATCAGCTGTGAGTTTAGAAACTGTGTGTGAAGTTAAAACATTTGCTCTACATTACACTGGAAACACACCTGAAGTTGACTCTGGCCTTTCTGCTACTGGGCTGCCTGCTGTCTCCTTCACCAGGAACGCCAGCTGTGGAGGAAGGGGAACAGGGGTCTTCCCCTTTGCAGGTGCTGAGACAGGAACGACAGTAAAGCATATGAAGAGCATAAATTAGGCATTTATACATATTTATGGAAGAATGCAATTACGCAAACGGGATAAGTATTTTTACCGTCAGCAGTCTTGTGGAGAGGCGTGGAAAGCGCCGCAGAAGAAGCTACAACAGACAAAGTCCTCCGTTACACACAAGGTTCACGATGTGTTGAGTTGGTGTTAGTAGAAAAGCAGACAGCCATACTCATACTGCTCCCATCTCCACAGCCTCATGCACTTTATATGTGTATTTCTCAGACACACCAGTGAAAATGTTAAATCCTAAGTTCTATTAGCTACTGGAAACAGCAAGAGTAATATGACTGGAAGAACAAGCATGCGATCAAGTGTCAGTATGAAACACTGCTTGTTTTCTACCCTTTGATTAATGCAGCATGCATTGAGAGTAAAAATGTGTACCCTTACCATTACCGTGGTTGGAACCATTTCATCATTTTGGTCCTTAGGATGGTTAGCAGAACGCCAACAAACAACCATATTGTTACAGGAACATGGCCTGAACATGGACAGACAGACAGACAGAACATGGCCCGAACGTGGCCAGAACTCAAAAAACAGAACAACAGCAGCAGCAGTGTAAGACCAGGTTCAGTTGGGGAGGATAACTAATCATGTCATACTCCAGCCCTGAAACCTTTTTTGGTTTGAAAACCTGTCTCTGAAGACAATCCGGGCGGGGTAGCTACCACCGGCACAGCGCCTGTTCACACAAAAACAGAGACAGATATATAGACAGGTGGCTCAGTTACAACATTTTCATCAGTTCTGAATTTTGCACCGTGTTTCTAGTGTTACAAATGTAAACTTACAGCTCTGGCCTCGCAGCTTGGCAGGGGAGAGGAGCAGCATCGCCTTCTCCAGCTCCTCATCTTCATCCATAGCTACAGAAGACACTAGAATTAGCTTTCCCAAACTAATCAAAGCCAAAAGCACATGTTAATAAAATAAGGCTAATATAAAATACCCAGGGGTTGAGCCTGAGCCCTCGGGGCAGGCGTAGCAGCAGCCTGAACATGCGGGTCCCCGGGACACAGGTCTTCCCCAGGATGAACCCAGCGTAGCCGTCAGCCCTGGAGTCCCAGATCTCCTTCCAGGTGCTGTTGGTCCGGGTCCCAAAGCCGACCAGCTCGTCATCGTCGGAGGCTGCCGGCGCTGCACCCACGCCGCTGGCCACGTACCCACGGAGAGACTGGATCTCTCTGAAACTCAGGGCATAAGACAGAAAGGATTGTAGGCTATCCTTGCCATGACCCTAAGTCAGAGAAATCCCCTCAGCCTCCTCCCTCTGCACACTCTTAAGGAGGTACAGGGAGTAGCCTACGTCATTCTCTAGCAGACAGCGAAAGGACTTGCCTTTATACTTGCCGAACTGCAGGACGTACTCCCCCAGCACCTGTCCGGTCTGAGGCGTCTCCCCCTCTCTGGCGGACGACAGCCAGGGCGCGCTCACGAACCTGGGACTCCCTCTGCGGGGGTGACTTATCCTGCAGGGCTGGGGTGTCCCGGATGCGCCTGGCCGCCTCGGAAGGGTCCTGGAGGAGGAATCCAGCTGGCCCCTTGCGGAACACAACACGGACTCTCCCCGGGAAAAACACAACCTTCCTGTGCATTCTAATATGCAGAGAGAAACACTTAATGCAATAACATTTTAAACTATTATTAATCAACACTAAATAAAGAATGTCAAACATGGTGGAGAGCAGCAGGTGTGCAAGATGTGGTGTGTATGTGCATGCATCTGTGAGTGAGAACATGATGGGAGACTAGGGGTCATAAAGGATGGTGTGTGTGTGTGTGTGTGTGTGTGTCTATGCGAACATACATAAATGATGTATGTGATGTTTACTATTTCAGAATAAATGTCTCATTTAGCGCAAAGCTTTGAACCTCCAGTAATCTATACTACCAGATCGACAATGCTTTGACACAGCAGGCTTATTCCGTGCGTCACTCCATGCGTAATTCTGCGCGCCATAATTTCGTTTGCAATTTTACGCGCCAACATCGGTTTACTATGCAAACACTGATAAAATAGCAATATTGTGACAAATAAATTACCGAAAGGTGTTATCACAAATTATTCTGAACTGAAGTCTAAGTACATTCATTTCGAAAACTCTGATGTCAACTGCTTTATTACCCGTTTTGAATTTTGGGCGCCGTTTTTTTTGCAGCCGTTGTCGAAATGGCGGTCAAGTTTATTTATTTATAAGATATAAAATGCACCCTGTGCACCGACACTCACATATTAATATATATACACATACACATCTAACTACCATGCCCATTTAGCAGTTCGTGCGTAATTCTATGCGCCAATGCCAATCAACTACGTTACGATACAAGGGCTTTTGGAGGCAAGAGACAAACGAACTTTACTTAAAGTAGTAGAATGAAATGTACAATACAATACATGTAAGAGTATCGTCTACTCTACTGCTCCATGCATAATTTCATTACAATCCCAGTCATTGCCAGCCCAAATTGTGTGCTAGCCTAGCCATCGGTCCCCCGCCAATGTGCTAAGCTCCCAGCGGGATATCGTCGAATAGATAAGCGAAAATACACATACTACCTGCAAATACACCGATATTCTTTGCTTTGCAAATGCCTTGGTTATTTTTTTCTACCCAAATGCTGATCGTTCGTCATGGTGGTGGTGAACTAGCAGCGGATAGTATTGGCTAAACGTTACAAAAATTTAAAAAATCACCCTTCGATATGCCTAAATTCACCCCGTAGTTGTAAATGTATCCCCAATAACCAGTTTTACCTGAAATCGATGGAGAAAACGCTGAGAGTTAAGCAGTTAGTCGATTGTCACGTGTCGTCTCGACCAAAGCTCTAGGAATAAACTTTTAGGAGACGGGCTCGTCCTAAAAAACCTGCGCCACAGCGCCATAAAGGAAGTAGTGGCCAACGGTATATTACATCCGTAGTGGTTTAGGACTACCATTGGAAATGAATGGGAAACGGTTTAGGGCCGAAACAATTCTCGGTCCCGGCGCGGGGACCGCGGACACGGAGAGCTGATTATCTGTTTTAGAGCTCTTCATTTTCTACGTTCAGTACGCTGATGACCGGGCTCTGTATGATCTAATCACACATAACATATTATAGTGATCATTAAATAATTGGTGGACGACGATGTTGTATTTTCTTTTTCAGTTATTTAATGATATGTATACAGCTCCTTTTGCAATAGCATTGTCACATTGCGCTTTACAGTAAGGAGCACCCAAGAGCAACAGGGGCAAGGAAAAACTTGCGGAGTTAAAAGTTGAAGGTGAAGAAATGGCAACATTGTCCAATGTAGACATTACAATGAGCACATCAATACTACACGGCTTTAGCGTTTTGTCCAATTGCTGGTCAATAACGAACGTTAAGTTTTAAACTGCAAAGGCAGAAAAAAATGTCCATGAATACTTGTTTCCTAACTGGATAAAATGTTGGTATAGGCTACTGTTATTGTATTCATAACTTCATCCTTCAAAGATGGAGGAAGGAGAAAAAAATGAGAGGATATAAACGAAGATTTACAGCTTATTTCCAAAAAGCTTGATCTGGAAATGCTGATTATAGATCAGGAAGAAAATAACCCCAAAGCACTAGCTGATAGCCTATTTAAATCAGGAAAAGCCTAATGGATGTGTTGTTATATGATGTTTTGATAATGATCATTTCAAAATAAATAATTTAGTGTTTAAAATAACTTTTGGTGTCTTTAGTAGCCATGTGAACGGACAGTTTTTACCTGTCCAGGCTGCGATATAGGCTACTCCATTTTTACTATTTCAGTCATGCTGATTTAAGCTGAAGTGACTAAGTAGCCTATTATTTTTCAAATGTTATATTTTAACCATGATTAGGAGGACGAAAGCAGCCAAAGGCATAGCCCAGAGCAGCAGCCCAGTCAGTTTGCTTCAGTGTATCAGAACCAAAATAAAACCATTACATTTCAAGCAAATAAGTAGTGTCATACTTTGGACACTATCGTATCCGTCATTTCCCCTCCATTACATTTTACTTATCTGGGCCGACATCTACGAAATCCCACTTTAACCACTGCATGTAGCAATGGTTTGAGTCCAATTGAGGACATGACCCTAACTATTTAAATAGTCAAACGTGGATGTAGAGAAAGTTATTGTAAGTAAATTATGTAGATTATGTGAGAGAATGTACAATTGACAGATAATGTGTGGAGACAACAGAACTTCGATTTTTATTTTTCTTCAATATGAATCTCCTCTTTCTCTCTCCGACAAACCATTTAGGATAGTCAATGATCTTTGGTTTAAGTTTTAAGTTTAATTGTATGGCTATTAGAACTGTTACTTAAATGAATATGGAGAGTTGGAAAACCAGTAGAAAAAAAACATTAATTCACAACAAATGTTCCCTCATATCATGACCCAATGGCATGTCATGGCATTACAACGGATCCATGATCAGAGCTGTATTAGCGATCTTTTAATACGGCTCTGTCCATGATAGAAGTCTAGCTCCCTCTTGTGGACAAAATCAAAGAGGCAGATGGTTAGCATTTCGTCAACGATTTGAAGTGACTGTGACCAGGGGCGCAGATGAGGGAGGGGGGTGGGGGGGACGTGTCCCCCCAGACTCAGATTGACCTCGATCCGTCCCCCCCAGTTACAGGGCAATATATAGGCCAGGTCTGATATGTATAATAACTCAGATCCCTGTTTTAGGGTCTAAAACGTTTTATTTAACATACCTTACATGAAAACCTGGATATGCTTTTTTTCACCGTTACCATCGAGCTCCTAGCAGGCTCAGCACTTGTGTTTTCGTGAATGTTAAGGGGTCCTGAAACTTAGGAGCTGCCTCATTGGTGCCTGACAAACTTGTAGTGGTAATACGGTAATACCACTGACCATTGACAGGTACCATTGAGGCAGCTCCTAAGTTTAGGACCCCTTAGAAAACGCAGGTGCTACTAGAAGGAGCTCAATTATTAGTCACCACCACGCCACCACCATGAAAAAGTCGAAAAAGCAAAACACAATTACTGCTTTTTTTTCAAAAAACAATGTAAGTAGGCTATGCCTTACATGCCCGATCACCTTACAGTTTCTGATAGCCTCATTTGTAATTGGGGGCATAGCAGCTAACAAACTAAGAAGAGATGCATTTCTAGGGTAGCCTGTCGATATTATGGTAATGTTAAAATTACGGACTGTAACTGTTACAATTTTAATGTAAGTTCATGATTGTTTTTTTCTCATCAATGCTTTGGTTTAGAGACAAATGTGATATCGCCTGAAAGGTCAGGTTAGGTTCTTTCGAATGGTATGTGTGTCCGCTCCGATTTACCCTTCGGGAGTAAAGTATCAGAAGAGGGTGTGATTTTAAACGCAAGTCCAGGGGCTCAGAGGGTTAAGGCAGATTTGAACGCAGATTAATCAGGCTCTCCCTGCCATAATTTCAGCGTGCATAAGCGTTTCATTAGTCAGGAAAATTAGCGAAGAGACGTTCAGGATTGACGTTCACACACACGCAACAGGCATAGGAGCAGGCACTAAAGTCAGGACGCAGGTTCACACACGGGTAGCCCAGCCGCACTTAACGGGGAACTTAACGGTTTTAAAACAAGTTTTACAAAATTTTGAGGGAATTCGTGTGCGTGATAATAATGTGTCAACTTTCAATTTCCATATGTAGCAAGAAATACAATCCACGTTCAGATAGCCTAATATCTTAGATTTTGCTTCAGCTTAAAGTGGCAGTGACTTTTTACAGCATACAGTACAGTCGTCAACATTTTCTTTCAAACTGAATTATTCGAACGTGGCCTAGGCTACAGTAGGCCTGACAGTGTATAGGCCTACAGTATTTCAATTAATTTTCAAAGAGACTAGATACATATGCTACATAAATAAATGAAAATACAGAAATTTGGAATTGATCTTGATTGATCTTTGAGTTTGTCACTATGCCTGGCTGCTGCTACTTTGTCCAGCCATAATTCCTGATAACCACCTATAGACTGACTACCATGTAATATAAAAGTGGGAAAATACTCTGTTATGAACTATTATGAACCTCAGCTAAAACCATAGGCAACTTATAGTCTGTCATGGTTACTACTGATTGTAATTTTTCTCCATGACCCCTGGCAGTTGGGTTAGCCCCTTGAGTCGTGGATCTGCCCAAGGTTTCTTCCTAGATTAACTGAACATAAGGGAGTTTTTCCATGCCCCTGTTGCTCTTGGGTGCTCCTTCTGTGAAGCACCACGAGACAATACTATTGTAAAAGGCGCTGTATAAATAAAACTGAACTGAATTGATTAATTTCAAATCACTTAAAGTGATTGACAGCACTAGTTAAAATGTTTTTAGCAACTGCAGAATCTGTTAGCAGATCATAACATTAAATTATAATAAAATGTTAACATTGTCCTGGCCTGCAGGCAGTTCCTGATGATGACGGCAAAGGAGCTTGTCAGGTTGAAAGAGAAGATCTGCAGGAGGGTAGTAGAGAAATACAGCTGGAAGAGAAAGAGGGAACACAGGAAGAAGAAGGAGGGACAGATGAAGGAGAGACAGGAGCAGAGGCAGCTGGAGCAGAGGGAGAGGGAGAGGAGGTTGACATCCTAATGTCATACACAAAACCAAATCAACCTGACCATAAACTTTTGCAAAAGCAAGTGCTAAAGGACCGTACTCTGTCATTCCAAAAAACATGGTATGAAAAGTATCCCTGGCTGCATGTCAGTCCGGGTGCTGAAGGTGTTCTGTGTTTTCTATACAAAAGTGGAAAATCAACACAAGCCAAAAGCATAGACCCAGCTTTTGTAAGTTCCGGATTTAAAAACTGGAAAGAACCACAAGAAAAAATTTCCTTTCATGAGAAATCAGCAGGTCACAAAGTGGCTGTCACAACAGCTGCATATGAGAGCAGGCCAGTTAGCACACAGTTGAGCAGCGCAGTCAGTACACAACAGGCAGAAAACAGAGCAAGCCTTTTAAAAATAATGGGTGGTGAGATGGTCCTGGCGAGGCAGGGAATGGCCTTTAGGGGGTATGAACATCATCAAGGTAACCTTGACCAGCTTTTAAAATACAAAGCTGAAGATGATCCAGCTTTCACAAGGTGGTTGTCCGCAAAGAGGGGAGTACACACGTCTTGGGATTGTCAAAATGACGTGATCAATTTGATGAGTTCATCTATTATCAGGGAAATAGCAGATGAAATCCGGACAAGGGATTTCACAGGTGTGGAGCAGGAGGCCCTGTGTCTACATTATGTTGACAATGATTTGCTGGTACATGAAGAGTTTTTTGGGTTGTATGAGACAACTTCTACAACAGGTGAAAATCTTGCCAGGGTCATTTTGGATGTGCTGTTGAGGTTGAATTTGCCAATATCGGGCCTTAGAGGTCAGGCATACGATGGTGCTTCAAATATGTCTGGAAAATACTCAGGCGCACAGGCAGTTATTCAACGAGCACAGTCATTAGCACCATATATACGTTGTGGTGCTCATTGTGTAAATTTAGTTACACAACAGGCTTGCTTAGCCTCCCCTGTTGTGCGAAATGCTCTTGACTGGATTCATGACCTTGCACATTCTTTGGTGAGTCTGCTAAGCTCAAAGACAAATTTAAAGCCATTGCTGCAACTGAAGGGGAAGGGCCAGTCAAAGTCAAAGTGTACTTTATTGTCAATTCACTATGTAACAGGCATTACACAAAAGACTGAAATTGCGTTTCACCAGACATCAAATGTGCAATTTAAACTAGAAACACGCACACACACACACTCACGCAAATAAACACACAGCTACACACATGGACATGAAGTGCACACAGTCATCCACAATAAATAGACATAAGACATACGACTTCCAGGTAAACATATACGCTTGCAGCAAGAAGGAAAGGAAAGTTCGAGGTAGCTCTTCTTGGTAGCTGGTGTAGGTTGGAAAAAAGTGAAATGTGCAATATGTAAGGTTCAATAAATGAAGGTGCAAGTGCAAGTGTGAAAGCACCATGGACCTCAGTGTGTGTGAGATTGTTTATGGATGTCAGTAACATATTCATGGAATGTTCATGTAATCTTCTTCATTGTGTTGATTAGCCTGATGGCTTGTGGGAAGATGCTGTTTCTGAAGTCTGTGTTGTCCTTGCACGGCAGGCCTGTTGGTTTGTAGTCTGTTACTGACTGGATACCTTGCCACAGGCGTCTGGGGTCTTTTGTGTCGCTGAAGTGCGAGTGGATTTTCTGTCCATAGGCCCGCTTGGCTGCTCTCACACCCCGGTGCAGGTTGGCTCTGGCTGATCTGAGGGCGTCTTTGTCCCCGGACTTGAAAGCAGTGTTGCATGTCTCAGGAGCTCACGTACCTCCCTGGTGAACCAAGGTTTGTCGTTTGCTCGTACAGTGACAGTCTTTGTAACTGTGACATCATCCATGCGTTTGGATATGTATCTAGTCACAGACTCAGTGTATTCGGTGAGGTTGATGTGCTGGTTGGTAGTGGCTGCCTCCTTGAAAACAGACCAGTCTGTACAGTCAAAGCAGTCCTGGAGAGCTGAGGTGGCTCCCCCTGGCCATGCCTTGTTTTGCTTCACAAGTCTAATCCATCAGTCCTTTATGTCCCACAAGGTGGATTGTATGCTCACCAGCTGTTCGTGCTGTTCTCAGGCAATATGGGATAGTACTGGAATCACTAGGTCAGATGTCTGCAAGTAACTCTGAATCTGCAAGTCGGGCAGAGGGCTTACATGTTCGACTGCAACAGGGTAATGTTGTACTGGGGCTTATGCTTGCGTTAGACGTGATCAGTGAATTAGAAGTGCTGAATGCATCTCTCCAGAAAAACACTCAGACAATGGAAGGCATGCTCTGTGCGGTTTCCCTTGTCCAAGACAGTTTAAAATTGAAAAGAAACACTGACCACTTTGAGGCAATCTTTCAGGAAGCAGAGAACATGTGTGACGATCTGTCTCTAAAGCCCATTGCTCTACCACGCACACATAGGCCCCCTAAAAGATATTCTGGGCCAGCTCCTGTGTACACACCTGGATCAGCTGTGGAGTTTTACAAAATAGAGTTGGACTGGCAGTGTGCCATATTCACCAGGAGAGGCTGGACAATTTGAACGGACAAGAAATTGCCCAGCAGTATGTTCAGGGCAATGAAAGGAGGAGAAAGGTTTTTGGGTCCTTTATTTAATCTGTTTTTGGACAGGACATCTGTTTGCCTGCATTGGAGTGAATTTATTGAAAACTCATGTAGACTACTTGTTTTTACATTTTTATTTATGTATATACAGTATATTGTTAGCATGTTTGCAAGGCACACTGAGTGGAAAGTGAATTATTTCAAAATGCTTATTCCATTCTATTGTTTTTTGTTTTTGTTTTTTTGACATAGGGCTTTTTCTGTTTTCTCAAAGAATTAGTATGCTGAAAATCAGTAAATAAAACATGTTTTGCATAAGGCATGAAGTTTTGGTTGGTGATTGATTGGCACACTAACAGATATGGGTAGTGTTCATCAGGTATGCCTTAGCTGACGGTGTTCATTGTGTTTTGGCTTTGAATAGGTATCTAATTTTTTGTTATTTTTATTGAAAGCCATTGGCCCAAATTACACAAAATGGGAGGGGGGGTGCTGACAGCTTTGTACCATGTTGTAGCCTGTTCCTGCTACTTCTACTTCTGCACAGTGTTGAAACACTTGAGCACATAATGTCAGATTCTTTGTATTTCGCACAACAAATGTCAGTGTCAGTTTATTTAAAAGCATTTAAAAAACAACAGTTGACCAAAGTTATACTCAAACCAACAAACAGCCGATTTGAGATTCAGATATAGTGTATAGAGTGGAAATACAAAAAAATGACCACACTGATGTTGTAATAATATTAATTTAATAATAACATGAAGAAATATGAAAATGAAGAAAAAATAGAATTAAATTAAATTAAACAAAATAAAATGAAATGAAATGAAAAAATCCATCCAATCTGAAGTTGAGCCTAGGTCTTTTCTGCTCACTGAAATATGAAAAAAGTTCATTTCAGTGAACAAACACACCAAATGCCATCTCTATGAAATGAACATAAAAAACATCATCATTGAATACTGACCTGATTAGTCTTTTCCACAGAAATCTGAAGTGAAATGAAGTCCATTTAATATCTGTTCTTCCTCTTGGAGTCTTGCCATTTTTGCTTGCTCTTTAGCTCTTGCCTTGTCCTTTTTCTCTGCCTTTTTAGCCTGCCACTTTAGCCAGGAGTCCTCCATTTTCTGCCGTCTGCTCTCGGCCTTTAAGAGTTTCTGTCTTTTCTGCTGTTCCCTTTCTGCTCGAGTTATGGGGCATTCCAGGTACCCTAAACAAAACAAAATAAGGTTACTGGTTATGCAAGAGAACAGTGATGCTTTCTAGCGATGTTACATTTGTTGGCATCATGTATGCATGAGTGAAATGACAGAGAGATGATAGTTGTCTTACATGGATGGTAATCATTGTCTCCCTCCTCTGTCTCTCTCACGTGTGTCCGTTCAATTTTCATTTGGTAGTAGTTTTTCACACGTTTGTTTACCCATGCAAAAACTCTTCTCCGCACACTCCTGTCCTTTTTGGCTCCACTCTCTGCCTCTGCATCCTGACAAGTACCGGCCAGCTCCTCCTCCACATCATCCACATCATCTGTCAGATTTGAGAGACTCGTGCTGCTCTGAAGCACGTCTGAGCAAACCTGGCTCTCATCATCCGTTTCCTTCATTTCGCTTGTCTGTGCTTCCTCTCTCTCTGTCTCATTCTTGGTTTTTGTGGATGGCCTCTCTGCCACAACTGTTATTTCTTTCATTTCAGTCTCTCTCTCTCTTTCCATTCTCAGCCTTTCTCTTGCTCTTTCCTGCTCTTCTCTCCTTCGGTCCTGCTGCAGAGACTCCTCTCTTTCTGCTGCTAATTTCATCTCTGATGACACGGTGTTCATGCTGATTCCATGAAGTGTTGGATCAGGCACTGGGGCAGTGGTTTGGTCCATATTCCTCTGGATGTGTGACTTCCTGCGGAGGGGCTTTGAACAATGGTTACCAGTAGGTTGGACCTTCGGCTGATAAACTTCTCGAGGACGTTTCTCTTTGACCAGTTGAGTTATTTCCCTCTGATGGTTTTCTTTTAATATTGCCTCAGTCTTACTTACTGTAAAGTGTCCACCGCATAGAGTTAAGGAGTTGCTGTTATTTTTGTTCTGTTTTTTCTTCATTTCAGTCTGGTCTTCTTCATTGGTACTTTGCAAACACGCTCTCCTGCCTTTCCTCACTTTCTGCTGAAGTCCTCCCAGGCTGTCCAGTCCCTCATTTTGGAGGTTCATAACATCTTTTCTCCCCTGTTTATTCTCCTCTGTCACTGTTTTTTCTTCAGCATTATCAGTTTCTCTTGTCCCACGTTCTTTTTGTCTCACCACAGCGCAGTTATTTGTTTCTGTCTGCTGTCCTTGGTCCCACTGTTTCCTCAGAGATTCTTGGCTCTCCTCTCTGCTTCGCTGATGTTTCCTCCTGATCTCACTCCATTTGTCTTTGCCATCTCCGAGCCAATCATCTGCCAGTTCCTCATGCTTTTGTTCAGCGTCGGCCTTTCTCTGTTTGTGTTTACATATTGAGGTGTCCAGCAGAAACACATCTTTTAAGGTGTCCTCCATTGTAAGTTGTCCCTTGTGCTGGGAGATATCTTTCAGCCAGTCAAGCCCTTCAGTGCCTGGTTTCCTCTCCTCCACTTTTGCAACTTTTCCACCGTTCTCAGTTTGGTACTCTCTGACTCGTTCTTTTGTTTGCACATTTTGCTTGATTTCTGTCATCCATGATTTGGCTTCATCACTCTCTTTCTCCAGCTTTGTGTTTCTGTGTGTCTCCTCCCCACTTGTTTTTGGACCCTCCGTTTCTTTCTCTGTCTGCTTCAACTCTTTCACCCACTCTTCCTCTTTAGCTTTTTTCTGCTCTTCTCTCAACTTCAACAGCTCAAGTTCCTGCTGCCGAGCCACCTGTCGTCTAGCCTCCAGCTCTCTTTTTCTCTCCTCCCATTCCTGCTGATGTTTCTCCTCAATTTCCCTCCATCTGTTCTCATGTCTTTGTCTCACCACCTCTCTCTCCTTCTCAAAATCTTGTTTCATTTTCTCAAGCTGTTCCTGCATCTCTTGAGTGTCTCTTTCCGTTTCTGTCTTGCGTTCTGACTCTGATCCTATGTTTTGACTTTCCACTTGTGTTCGCTCCAGCTCTTGCTCCATATCAAGGTGTCTCTGTCTTTCTTTTTCCACGTTTTTCTCAATGTGTTTCAGTGTGTCCATTTTAGCTTGCTGCTGATGTTCAATATGTCTCAATATTTCCTCCTCTACCTTCTGAGACATCTCTCTTTCTTTCTCCAGCTTGTCTTCCATCTCCAGCATCTTCGCTTCCACGTCCTGCTGGCACTTACTCTGCAGCTCCCTTACTCGTTCCTCATATTTCTTAAGATCCATGTCTCTCTCCTTAGTAAGGTTTCTCTCCACGTTCTTGAGCTGCATCTCCAGCTCGTAGTGCTTCTTGTCTATTTCTTTCCTCACTTCTCTTTCTCTCTCAGTCTCCATTCTGTTTATTTTTTTGAGGACTCTCTGTCTCTCGAGCCACTCTTTCTTCTCTTCTATCATCTCCTCCTTTCGCTTTATCTCTTTCAACCTCTCCATTCGCCTGGACCATTCTTCGTCCAGCTCTCTCAATCTTTCTTGCTCTCTCTGTCTCTCCATCTTGCTCTCTTTCTCCAGTTGAGCAATTCTGTCTGCTTGTGCCATGACCTCTCTGTGTTGTGCCATCCTGATGCTGCCCATCTTCTGTTGGCTTGTCTCACTCCTTCCTGGCACTGTCTGCCATCCAGTACCTTCCGGACTCAACTGAAATATAATATTTTCAATGAAATTGAATTCACCATTGCAGTCATGTAAATTTGATTTGAACATGGAATTATCTAACTATGCCTTATCCTCAACTAGTTACTTTTTTCCATACCTGTTTGTATTCCTAAGGTTGATTGTCTAATGCCTAGTAATGTTATTCTTGCCTGCTAAGGTTCAGTGCCTAATGCCTAGTAATTTATTCTTCCCTGCTAAGTTTGAGTGCCTGATTGCTTGTAATGTTATTCTTGCCTACTAAGGTTGAGTGCCTATTCTAATGTTATTCTTACTTTGTGAGTCTTGCTCCTGGCCTTGGTCTCCCTGTCTTCCAGGGCTTTGATTCTCAGAAGCAGGGAATCCTGCTGGTTCCGGACCCTCTGCAGTAGCTCCATTTCTTCTTTGTTGAGTATGGAACTTAGTCGACTGTCGACTGCTGTGGCACACACAACTTGTGTGGCTCGCTGAGAGTCTCACAGACCCTCGTCTGCAGGTGTTGCTGCTTGAGGTGGGATTGTTTTTCCCTCTCCCTCTGCAGCTCCCTCTGTAGCTGCTGTCCTCTCTCATCCTCCTCGCTCTCTGTGCAGGTGCACGTCTCGGACATGGCCTCCTTCTCTCGCATCCTCTGAATCTTGACATGAAGATCTGCCTCCTCTCTTCGCAGCCTATTCAGCTCCTTCACCTCCTCCTCTGTCAGACGGTAAGTCTGCGGGCCGACTGTCTTGGCCCACTGCTGCCGCACCATTTCTTTAATCTTTTGCAGCTGTCTCTCTCTCTGCTTCTTGAGCGCACTCTCCAGCTCATATCTCCTCACCACTGCATCCAACCTCCTGTGCATTTTCTCATCGGTCAGCGCCATCTTTCTCTCCACCTCCTTTTGCCTCTCCACCTCCTGGCGCCTTTTCATCTCCCTGTACCTCTGGTCTGCTTTCACCATGTCTCTCTCCAGAGTTCTCTGCGAGGTGCAGCATCCAGTCAGTGCCCTCCGGAAAGCTCCCCAGCAGTCAGCCAACCCTCCGTCACTATCGTACAGGTGCTGCTGCAGGTGAATGTCGTGGTGCTGTTTAATGTACGCAAGTGTTGGGTCCTCTGTTGTCACAGCGTAGGCATGTGCACGGTTCGAGACTCTGGACGGCTTCTTGCTGTTATTAGGGGAAAATAAACAAACCATCCATGAAACAGACCTAAACATTACATTGACATGACCATCAAAAAGGGAGTTAAAGCAATTAGTGTATTCTTGCAGGTGCTCACACCTTGAAGTAAAGGCAATACTGCCACCGTCATCCTGGGCTCCAGTTGCCAGGATTTGGTCAAAGGGCTCATCATTTGATCTCCCTTTCCTCAGGAATCGGCGATGAGAGACTTCAGGAAAGTGGCCATGGATTGTCAGCATTGCTGACTGTATCCAATCTGCCATTTCCTGGCTCTGTAAAAACATGAGAATAGATTAAACATCCGTGTACTCTGTGGACATGACAATTCATTTGCCTTTTTGTTTAGATATACGTTAACCAGTACGTATTTAATTTAATGTGCTTAATTGATGCACATACAAAGATGTAGCCTGACAGAACAGAATCAACTTTTGAAGACCAGGTGCACCATAGCTTGTGTTGACAACAACGGTACGTTATTGATAGAGCAGGAAGATATCATAAAATTATTTAGACTACACAGTTCCAACTCTGCAAGCTGCAAACTACTGTGGCCTTGGCTTATTAACATGTATAAAAAATGACATTTGTATAGTGATAGCGAATAAAAGTAAAACACTAGCCTATTATTCAAGACAGTACCTCCTAAAGAACTCCAATCAGAATGGAGTACAGTATGAAACTCAGTGAAGTGTGTTGCTCAGTCCGTCTTCAAAATTCTAATGAATGTTTAATTTTTATTGACTGACATGAAGTTCTTTTTTTCTATGGTAACCGCTGTGACGTTTAATCCTTTGTTACGTTTCATGTACTACCGTCATTCAGAAATCATTTCCAATCACACGGCCTCATGACGCATTTCACATTCGAATGCATGGCCTGACATGTAGAGTTCAGTGGCGTAACTATCGTAGCAGGGACCGCGGACACGGAGAGCCGATTATCTGTTTTAGAGCTCTTAATTTTCTACGTTCAGTACGTTGATGACCGGGCTCTGTATGATCTAATCAGACATAACATATTATAGTGATCATTAAATAATTAGTGGACGACGATGTTGTATTTTCTTTTTCAATTATTTAATTATATGTATACAGCTCCTTTTACAATAGCACTGTCACATTGCGCTTTACAGTAAGGAGCACCCAAGAGCAACAGGGGCAAGGAAAAATTGCGGAGTTAAAAGTTGAAGGTGAAGAAATGGCAACATTGTCCAATGTAGACATTACAATGAGCACATCAGTACTACACGGCTTTAGCGTTTTATCCAATTGCTGGTCAATAACGAACGTTAAGTTTTAAACTGCAAAGGCAGAAAAAATGTCCATGAACACTAGTTTCCTAACTGGAAAAATGTTGGTATAGGCTACTGTTATTGTCTTCAAACTTCATTCTTCAAAGAGGAGGAGGGAGAAAAAAATGAGAGGATATAAACGAAGGTTCACAGCTTATTTCCAAAAACTATTACTACTATTTACTATATTACTATTTCAGTCATGCTGAAGTGACTAAGTATACTTCCAAATGTTATATTTAACATGATTACGGGGACGAAAGCAGCCAAGGGCATAGCCCAGAGCAGCATCAGTAGTTGCACCCCAGCAAGTTCAGCAGCCCAGTCAGTTTGCTTCAGTGTAGATGGACCAAAATAAAACCATTACATGTCAAGCATATAAGTCGTGTCATACTTTTGACACGATCGTATCCGTCATTTTCCCTTCATTACTCCGAGTCATTTTTCTTTGTTGGGCCGACACAAAGTTTGAGAGTTCCCCCATCTACGAAATCCCACTTTAACCACTGTGTGTAGCAATGATTTGAGTGCACTTGAGGACATGACCCTGACTACTGAAACAGCCGAACGTGGATATAGAGAATATTATTGTAAGTAATTTATGTAGATTATGTGAGAGAATGTACAGTTGACAGATAATGTGTGGCGCCAAGAGAACCTCGATTTTTATTTTTTCCTCAGTATTAATCTCCTCTTTCTCTCTTCGACAAACCGTTTAAGATAGTCAATGATCTTTGGTTTAAGTTTTAACAGTTTAATTGTATGGCTATTAGAACCGTTGCTTAAATCAGTATGGAGAGTTTGAAAACAAAAAAAAACCATGAATTCACAACAAATGTCCCCTCACATCATGACCCAATGGCATGTTATGGCATTACAGCGGATCCATGATCAGAGCTGTATTAGAGATCTTTAATACGGCTCCGTCCATGATAGAAGTCTAGCTCCCTCTTGTGGACAAAATCAAAGAGGCACAGTTTAATTGTATGGCTATTAGAACCGTTGCTTAAATCAGTATGGGCCATCTCTCTGGGTTCTGATCAAGGTTACACACACGAACTTATACACTTCTACTGACACGCAATCACCACCTCACCCACCACCCCACGCCTTCGCCGCTTATACCCTCTTATCTCTTACCCCCCCCCCTCTCGTTGCAGGTCATGTATTCTATATGTGCTTATGTGTGCTGAGGTGTTTTTTTTGCCCCCCTACACTGTGCTCCCCATTGGAGCATAGTCTAGTGATGCCTTTTTTTTCTCCTTCTCTCTCCTCATGTTATGCTATATTGTGCCTTTCATCCCCCTAATTTGGAACATGGACGGCACGGACATCCGCAGCGGCCCCTTGCTCTCCCCACCACAGGGGAGTGAGAAATGCATTTTCCTTTGTATGTCTTGTACATGTGAAGAAATCGACAATAAAGTTATACCATACCATACCATACGACTTCATGGCAACTGAAGTCAAGACCACAGGTCTGTAGTCGTTAAGTCCAGTGATGGAGAGTTTCTTGGGGACCGGGATGATTGTGGAGCTTTTGAAGCATGAAGGGACTTCGCATATCTACATTTATCTGTTGACGATGTGTGTAAAGATCGGTGCCAGCTGGGCAGCACAGGCTCTGAGACAGGAGGGAGTTACTCCATCTGGGCCTGGAGCTTTCTCAACATTTTGCCTCTGAAAGAGGCGGCGAACATCCTGTTCACATATGATGAGTGTGAATTGGGTGTCGGGTGGGGGAGGGGAGGGGTAGCCAGATGAGTGGTGGGTTCTACAGATGGTCTAGGGGAGGGCAGAGGTATAAACGTGTCATTTTCAAAACTGCAGTAGAAGGCATTCGGGTCATCAGCAAGACCATTCTTGGCCTGGGCTGGGGGATGGTCTCTTGTAGTTGGTGATGTCCTGAAGCCCTCTCCATAGTGCCGTAGCAGAAAAACGTTTTTTCAGCTTTTCAGAATAGCTCTTTTTAGCCACTCTGATCTCTTTGGTGAGTGAGTTCTTGAGTTTTTTTTTTTAAAAGAGGCATGTCTCTTTTGCTATATGTCTCCTCTTTGGCCTGGCGGAGAAGGCAGAGATTTGTAGTGAACCATGGCTTATTGTTATTAAAGATACGGAAAGTCTTTGTTGGCACAGTACAGTGACAGTGTCAGTCAATTCACCAGGTCAGTTGTGGCATCCTCGAAGACACTCCAGTCTGTACTGTCAAGACAGTCCTGCAGTTCTTCCTTCGCCTCGTTTGTTGATGAATCAGGCAATGGTCAGAGTGGTCTAGAGCCGTGTGGGGGACCGAGTGATATGCGTCTTTGAGAGTTGTGTAGCAGTGATCCAATATGTTATTCTCTCTGGTGGGCAGTTAATGTGGTGTCTGAATTTCTGAATGCTGCGTGTTTACAAGTTTGGGCTTATATGGCTGCACCACATGCAAATACACAGTCTGTACTGAGACTGTGCAAAACTGTCTGACCGCCAACCTTGAGGATCTCTGTGACAGTAACACATCAGCATAAATGCAAACTCCTTACTATTTTGAAATTAAAATAATCAGTCATGTAGGGCAGTGGTTCCCAAACTGCTGCACTGCAAATAATGCCCTTCTTAAAACAAGTACAAAAATCTTAAAATGAGGCTAAAATCATGTATTTCAAGCAAAAAAAATGCCAATGGGTAAGCATTTTTTTCTTGGTAAGAATTCTTGAAAGTAGCATGATTTTCTATCCACCAAATTGCTTAAAACTAGGTAGAACTTGTACTCAAAATAAGCAAATGTAGCTTGATTTAAGTCACTTAAAATGAGAGATTTGCTTTGATTGAGAAAATGAGTCTAAATCTAAATCTAAAAACAAGTATTTTATGCTTTATATTAGTCTGCTAAAATGCTCATAATGAGAATTTATTTCTTAAATTAAGGGGAAAATAATTAGTCAAATTATCTTGAAATGAGACATTGAATCTTGGATGCCATTGAGCAGCTTTATTGCACTTCACAACACAACAGTGTGAAAACAACATCTGGTGCCCCTTCTAATCCCATTTCAGTACCACCAGGATTGTTTTTTCTTTCATCTGTCAGGTGCCCAACTTTTGCAACTCTAAAGTCAATAAAAAAAAAAATTGTAAAAGGTATCAAGAGCAAATGCGCTCTTTTCTGCATTACTACAAATGTTATGCTAGAAATGAAATTGCTACTGATTTCAACCACAAAATAACTTGGTCTTATGTATACTCCCAACGTGTGTGAATCTGACAAAATGTGTGTACATGACCCATGCAAAAGACACATGAACTAAAAAGCTAAACTGATTACACAATCATCTTTCGCTCACCGTTAAAGCAGGGGTATGCCTCCAAAATCCTCCCTGGTCTGTCTTGCTCTTTAAGGGGGCCTTGGTTTATAAACTGTCTCCGTGCCTGGAACTCTAAATCGAGCAGATGGGACACTGCAGCCTTGTTTGGCGTCTTTGTTTTGTACATGTCTTGTAGCGTGCGATAGTGTCTTGCTTGTGTTTTTCACTGTCCAACTCTCCTGAAACTGTGGTATAGACAACAAAGAGCGAAACTGTATGACAGCAGAACTCTTCTAATAAGCCATAGACATGGCAATAAAACAACTATTAGTTTAGCTAGACTGCAGTAGGAGAAGAAACATAACCTACACCTACAACCATATGACCTGAAAAAAAGAGACTCAGTCAGCATGGTGGTTGTAAAATCAGGAACAAGGTTTTATTGGCACTGATGGATCAATGGAGAAAGAGAGAGGCATGGTTTGAGCAAAGTCTAGTCAGCCTCCCTTCCAGGAGGCCTCGGGCCTTGCCAGTCAGTCAGTCAGTCATCAGCCAATCTCTCCAGTATACATGACTAACAAACAAAGGACATTCTTAAGCATAAATGTCCTACGCAGAAAAGTGGGCGTATCCTGTGGTACTTTCCATAAATGGATATGCATTAGGCACTGTATAGTCTTTGTTACAACTTGACTGCAGTAAGGCTTATTGCTAAGGGTTCCAATCAACATCTGTAGGGTTACTCAAGAGGTGGAAGATGATAAATCCTGGGATGAAGGGAGCAAATGGTAAGAAAGGGGAAGACTGGATTTAAATATACTTAATCCTATTTGGGGCAGGGAGATGGGGAGTCTGCTTTCCCTAACACCTGGGAACAGGAGGTCACACCTGGTGTGGGTTCAGCAGGAAGCTAGCCTGCCATTTGAACTCATACCTATGGTCATGGCAAACAGACATAACAGATATAAAATATATATTGGATATTTTATCTAAACACCATCAATGTTCAACGTAAAATACCTGATAATGGTTGATCTTGATTGCCCCTCGGTTGTTTCGGGGTGCTTGTTCGGGGCGGTGAATTTTCCAAGATCACTGTTGAAGCACTGGATTCACAATCACTCAGAGCAGAGCTAATGCTGTCATCAACATTTTTATCGGTGCGCTGTTTTTTCACAGGTGGACCTTTTTGTTTGACAGGACTTTTCACATTGGACAGTCTCTTCATCAGCTTCCTTAATACATCCTCCTGTAGAGATGTAAAATGCACTTAGATATGCACAGAAATGCACTTAAAAGTTTCAGCCTCAAAAGTATATACTGACAAAAGAAATTGTACATACACACTCACTGTCAGTTGACTTGTCCTTAATCATCGGGTAGTACACAACTAAGCATTTAGCCATGGAGACGACTTCATGTTTTATTGGATACCGGGCTCCTCAGATGCTCGAGCAATGGCAACCATATTGGTCATTGTGTTACGGATAATGCGGCAGAAAAGATCCCTGGACAAAGTCACCTCTTGCTCTTTTCGAAGTCTTTGTTTCTCAAAATATAAACATCTCACCTGCTCCAGCTCACAGTCAGTATAAATAACATACTCCATACTGGAGAATTTCAGAAACTTGCAAGGAGGCAAATGGCCATCAGGTTGAGCCACTGATGGCTCTGCCACTGCAGTAGAATGCTCTTACCCCTATAAGTATGAAAAATCAGATAAGCCAAAGTCATTCAGCATGCCATGGATAAGTATCCAAGGTATCTAACAGGTTATGTGCTACCAGAAACCCACCTTTGGATATTTTTGCAATATAGTATTATATTTACTCTTTGTAGAAAACATCACAAAATAAACAGATTACTGCTGGTGTTAAGACATGAGTGAACAATTCATTTGAAATGGGTCTTATTTGTGCCTTGCAACTTTGTATACTCTTATAAATGTATTATAAATAAACAGCAGTTAAAGGGCAATAAGGTAACATACAAAACAACATAATGTGCAAAAACACCCCTAGTGTGCTACAACTTCAGATAGCAATTAAATGTACAAGTTACCAACATGATATGCAACAACTCTATTCTCCTTGCTGAATGCTTTTCAGTTACAAATAATCTAATGTAATGTAACGTCACCACTGGCCCAAAACAAAACGATACTCGCGGTCTCCACTTGGGGGCAGACAATAGGATTCAGGATGCCCTTCCACACAGCGAGTAATCGACAGACTTAGTCAGTACTTCGCCTGCCAGCCACATGACAACGTCCCTTGCTGGCCAGCGTAGTGGTCCAGTGACATCTAACGACAGTCTAGCAAAGAATTGTCTACAGTCTTCATGGGAGTCAATTCCTAAGGCCATGCCGCCTAAATAATATTTACGTGTTGTAATATCGTAACTGAAATGCAGAAAGTGTACCGCTGACTGTATATCTTAGCTTGCGTGCTAGTAGTTAGCTATCCGTTAGCTAACTCAGCTACCTCAATACATTGAGTGCTCCTACCAGTGAATCAAGACAAATACATTGCCCATACTAGTATATCAATCTGATAAAGGCAAAACAGGGCGTGTGGGACTGTGAATATTAAAGCATGTTTTTGTAAATGCATGGGATACTGTATTTGTTCTCTTGGGTAGCCCAGCTATCTTGACCCATGTAAGCTAGTGCTGTAACTTACCCGGTCTTCCAAATGGATTTTGAGCCATATAGATTTTCGCCTAAGGAAGTGCTCTGGACCAGGGAAGAGATCCCTAATGTTGTCTCTGGACAGAGTATGCAGCATGTAGTCGCTGATATTAGCTGGTGTTGTGGATAAAGCACACATATGCAAAAATTAGTTATCTGAAGAACCACAGCTAATTGGGTAGCTAATAACTGCAAGCACACTGACTAGCACCCTACCTTGTTCAACAAGCCAACCGAGTTATCTTGTGTTTTATATTTATAAAATTACGAGTCTGACCTTTTAAATATTATAAGTAATGTATATGATATGAATTATGTAACGTTGGAGAATATTACCTCTGAGGGTTAACTGCACATCGTCAAGGTCTTCCATCTACTTGCCCGCCAAAATATATTTCAAACAAAATTCTGAACAGTAGAAATGGCGCAATGCAAGGCTAATCTAGATGGAATGAAAGTCCGCTTCCTGGATTGGGGGTTACATAAATAAAATGAAATAAATTTCAAATGTATTTGGCATTCCTTGGATAGATTCAGACTATTGGTTTTGCATTACTGGATCGACAAATACATTACTTATTAGACCGTGAACCATGCTGATATTACTTTGAACATTCTAAGAGTTACATTTGTTTGAGCTCATCCATGCTCACAGAAAAAAACCAAAACTCTTCACTGCGCTCGACTCCATGGCTTGGAGATGTGTTGTGTGCTATAGTCGCAGTCCGGATTTTCGTGTAGTTTGAGGAATTGATGGTTGTGCCAAAGAATACCGTGTCTACAGTACATTCTGGTACCACGTTAAACGACGCCATGCGGAACACCTGATCGCAAGTGGCAGTGCAGCTAGCAGAGGAGCAAGTCAGGCAGGGAGAGCCCCTGGAATTGAGAGGAGAGATCGCACGTCCATTAATGGAAATGAGGGTAGAACATTTCGAGCGGCTGTCCCAAACAGCACCATCAACATAGAGCATGGAGCTCCTGCAGCTGTAGACGGCGAGCATCATGTAGTGCAACCCTTTCCCAAATATGCAATGGGAGCACAGCATTCTGGCAGTTTTGACAATACCAGCGTGTATTCTGGCCTAAATAAGTGAGAAGATTTTGAGGTCGCCACAACATGGAGATACCTGTTTGCAACTCAACACGAAGGCCATGAGCTGATTCTGTTCACCTGCCCGCTGCTGACGATTCTTGTCATTGTCAGGTAAATATCAGATTTTGTTTGCAGTTAAGCTTAGTCATAGGCTTACTGTCAAGAGGCTGGTGAAAGTACTAAAGTTTCCATTAATTGACATCCACAGAACGAGTCACACTATGCTCCTCTGACCAGACAGGCTACGGCTATAGTGATGACTGCAAGGGAAAAACATAACCTTTCACAGGTTTGTGTAGATATAAAGGTGCTACTGATAAAACATTTAAAACAGTTTCTTGCGGAGACATCATGATAAACTTTTCTCTCTCTCTCTCTCTCTCTACACACCACACACACACACACACACACACATACATATATATATATATATATATATATATATTATTTGTAATTATATAGAAGTTTGATATAAGCCAGGGATATTAACAATGTTCATGCAAGGTGGCACATTTAATGTCACTGAATCAGTTTATTATTATCTCTGTATTTCAGAATGGTGTGAATGAAATTTTGGCAGCCATGCAGCAGTACCAATCTCTGTTGGTGACCAGCTTGAGGAGTCGGGTTCAAACGACACTGCAGGGAACATGAGATGAAAGTTATGGAAGTGTTTGACCAGTTTGAGGATCCACTTGCTGCAGTTTCTACAACTTACCTTCAGGACAGTATGATCAGAAAATGTTTTGGTTATGTGGAACCAGAGGAGGTATGTGTTGGATATGCAGCATCCTTGCAGGCAAGAGGAGCAAAAAGAGTTTTTGCAACAGTAGCCAAATGTTTTCATTATGTTCCTCTGATCAACAGTTTGGAACATTTCTTGTCTTATCAAAAAATTCTTGCAATGCTACATGAACCTCCGACTTACAGTAGTGATGGATATTTGTATGATGTCAGGGATGGAGAACTAATGAGGTCACACCCTTTATTTTCACTGCGGCCCTCTGCTTTGCAGATAATCCTGTATTACGATGGGACTGAAATTTCCAACCCGCTTGGGTCTTATGCTTCAAAGAATAAGTTACTAATGTTTACTATACCCTGGGAAATATAAATCCAAAATTCAGATCCCAACTACCTGCAATCCGCCTACTTGGTGTTGCGTTGCAAAGTCAGCTGTCTGATTGTGGAATTGATGCCATACTGAATAGGTTGCAAAAGGACTTGGTTCTGTTGTATAATGGTGTAAAAATGAAAATTGGAAATGAAGAACAAGAGGTCTTTGGAGCATTAGTTTCAATATGTGGAGATACTGTAGCTCAACATGAGTTGTGTGGCTTTAAGGACGGTGTTGGCTTTGCATACAGCAAATGTAGACAATGTGAATGTGAGGATTACTTTGAGCAAAGGTCAGTGGAGAGACATGTTCGGCAGTGTGATGACATCGAAAAAGCCAGCACTGAGTATCTCAGAAATCAGTTAAAGACTACATATGGAATCAACAGAAAGAGCAACGATTTCCCTGGCTTTAACTTAATCCAACAAACACCACAAGATATTATGCATATAATCCTGGAGGGTGTTGCTCCATTGGAAATTAAATGTGTGATGTAACATTACATTTTTACAGGGCAACTGGATTTGGATCATGTCAATTCTGTCATTGTTGGATTCCCTTACTCTCCTCTAGATGTTCGAGATAAACCAAGCCTATAGCACATTGGCTTCCAGTGACAATAAGTTGAAACAGTCATCAGGACAAATGATAGTTCTTCTGAAAATCCTACCATTTATAACAGATACAGTTCAGAGTAGTGATTGCCACAGTGTCATTCTTGAGCTTATTGAGATTGTTCATATTTTATTTGCTCCTGTAATTTGCTTGCAAACGATTGGCAAGTTCTTATTGAAAAGCATTTAAATAATGTCACGAACCTATTTCAGAAAATAACATAACCCCAAAACAACACTACCTGATTCATCCCAGATTAAACTTCTTGGGCCCATGGTACGTCACATGTGCATGAGGTTTGAGTCCAAACACTGTTTTTTTAAACAGAGGGCTACTAAAGGCAACTTTAAAAATGTCTGTAAGTCATTAGTGAAACATAATCAGCTGTATGAATCTTCTCAAAATGCAAACATAAATGAACACCCCATTTTTTCTAATGAAATGAAAGTATCTGAAGTCAAAAACCTGGTATATTTAAAAGAAAAGGCAAGGGCTTTTCTGGGAAGACACAATATAAAACACGCTGTATCAGTTAAATGGATTGTTCTAAATGACAATAAATATATCTCTAATAAAACAGTAATTGTCACAACTGTAAGTGTCAACAGTTTACCTGAATTTGGATTGTGAGAAAAATCTATGTGATTAATTCATCTTTGTATTGTTTTGAATTCCAACATTATAAGTTATGAAAGGGACTACATGGCATATAAAATTGAGGTCCCAATGTTGGCACAAGCAAATGACCTCTTGCATGCAGATAGTCTGGGGGATTTCACACCATATTATATTGTTACACACAACTCCACCACATATGTGCCTGTGAAATACTATCTTGGAGATATCATTGAAAGACACAAATCTTTGTGATGTAGATAAATAATATGGAAATAATTGCATGTGACTGTGTTTTTATTAAGAATATGTTTGTAGTTTAAAATAGGGAGAAAGATGAGTTGTTCATGACCACTTGCAAGCAGATAATCTGGTGGATTTCACACCATATATTGTTACACACAGCTCCACCACATATGTGCTTATCTTGGATATGTTCATATGTTACAAATGAAAGACAAATCTTTTGATGCATAAATGATACATAAATAAAAAAGTTTGTTTGACATTGCATGCCACTGTTTTTTGAATTAAGAATATGTTTCTAGAAAAGATGAGTTGCTCAGATGTAGCACATGCTGGAGCTAATTTCTGGATCAATTCAACTCAAAATGAGCTGCAATATCTCACTTAGATAAAGGTAGAGAGAAGTTCTAAAAACAAGGTTGCCTTTCTTGCACTCCCAAGATATTTTTTCTATATTGTACTAAATAACTAGATAAGAAACTAGATCAATTTCCCCAAAGCATCCTAGCTCAGCACTTGTGTTTTCGTTAATGTTAAGGGGTCCTGAAACTTAGGAGCTGCCTCATTGGTGCCTGTCAAACTTGTAGTGGCAATACGGTAATACCACAGACCATTGACAGGTACCATTGAGGCAGCTCCTAAGTTTCAGGACCACTTAGAAAACGCAGGTGATACTAGAGGGAACTCAATTATTAGTCACCACCACACCACCACCAGGTGAAAAAGGAAAGCAAACACAGTTACAGAAAACAATGTAAGTAGGTTATGCCTTACATGCCCGATCACCTTACGATTTCTGATAGCCTCATTTGTAATGGGGGGCATAGCAGCTATCAAACTAAGAAGAGATGCATTTCTAGAGTAGCCTGTCGATATTATATTAATGATAAAATTACGGACTGTAACTGTGACAATTTTAATGTAAGTTCATGATTTTTTTTTCTCATCAATGCTTTGGTTTAGAGACAAATGTGATATCGCCTGAAAGCTCAGGTTAGGTTCTTTCGAATGGTATGTGTGTCCGCTCTGTTTTACCCTTCGGGAGTAAAGTAACAGAAGAGGGTGTGATTTTGAACGCAAATCCATGGGGTATAAGGGTTAAGGCAGTTTTTAACGCAGATTAATCAGGCTCTCCCTGCCATAATTTCAGCGTGCATAAGCGTTTCATCAATCAGGAAAATTAGCGAAGAGACGTTCAGTATTGACGTTCCCACACACGCAACAGGCATAGGAGCAAGCACTAAAGTCAGGACGCAGGTTCACACACAGGTAGCCCAGCCGCACTTAACGGGGAATAGTTGGAACATAACGGTTTTAAAACAAGTTTTACAAAATTTTGAGGGAATTCGTGTGCGTGATAATAATGTGTCAACTTTCAATTTCCATATGTACAAAGAAATGCAATCCACGTTCACATAGCCTAATATCTTAGATTTTGCTTCAGCTTAAAGTGGCAGTGACTTTTTACAGCATACAGTACAGTAATCAGCATTTTCTTTCAAACAGAATTATTCGAACGTGGCCTAGGCTACAGTAGGCCTGACAGTGTCTATTTTCAAAGAGTCTAGATATATATGCTACATAAATAAATGAAAATACAGAAATTTGGAATTGATCTTGATTAATCTCAAATCACTTAAAGTGATTGACAGCATTAGTTAAAATGTTTTTAGCAACTGCAGAATCTGTTAGCAGATCATAACATTCAATTATAATAAAATGTTAACATTGTCCTGGCCTGCAGGCAGTTCCTGATGATGGCAAGGGAGCTTGTCAGGTTGAAAGAGAAGATCTGCAGGAGGGTAGTAGAGAAATACAGCTGGAAGAGAAAGAGGGAACACAGGAAGAAGGAGGGACAGATGAAGGAGAGACAGGAGCAGAGGCAGCTGGAGCAGAGGGAGAGGGAGAGGAGGTTGACATCCTAATGTCATACACAAAACCAAATCAACCTGACCCTAAACTTTTGCAAAAGCAAGTGCTAAAGGACCGTACTCTGTCATTCCAAAAAACATGGTATGAAAAGTATCCCTGGCTGCATGTCAGTCCGGGTACTGAAGGTGTTCTGTGTTTTCTAAATACTACAAAAGTGGAAAATCAACACAAGCCAAAAGCATAGACCCAGCTTTTGTAAGTTCCGGATTTAAAAACTGGAAAGAAGCACAAGAAAAAAATTCCTTTCATGAGAAATCAGCAGGTCACAACAGCTGCATATGAGAGCAGGCCAGTTAGCACACGGTTGAGCAGCGCAGTCAGTACACAACAGGCAGAAAACAGAGCAAGCCTTTTAAAAATAATAGGTGGTGAGATGGTCCTGGCGAGGCAGGGAATGGCCTTTAGGGGGTATGAACATTATCAAGGTAACCTTGACCAGCTTTTAAAATACAAAGCTGAAGATGATCCAGCTTTCACAAGGTGGTTGTCCGCAAAGAGGGGAGTACACACGTCTTGGGATTGTCAAAATGACGTGATCAATTTGATGAGTTCATCTATTACCAGGGAAATAGCAGATGAAATCCAGACAACGGATATCACAGGTGTGGAGCAGGAGGCCCTGTGTCTACATTATGTTGACAATGATTTGCTGGTACATGAAGAGTTTATTGGGTTGTATGAGACAACTTCTACAACAGGTGAAAATCTTGCCAGGGTCATTTTGGATGTGCTGCTGAGGTTGAATTTGCCAATATCGGGCCTTAGAGGTCAGGCATACGATGGTGCCTCAAATATGTCTGGAAAATACTCAGACGCACAGGCAGTTATTCAACGAGCACAGCCATTAGCACCATATATACGTTGTGATGCTCATTGTGTAAATTTAGTTACACAACAGGCTTGCTTAGCCTCCCCTGTTGTGTGAAATGCTCTTGACTGGATTCATGACCTTGCACATTCTTTGGTCAGTCTGCTAAGCTCAAAGACAAATTTAAAGCCATTGCTGCAACTGAAGGGGAAGGGCCAGTCAAAGTCAAAGTCAAAGTGTACTTTATTGTCAATTCACTATGTAACAGGCATTACACAAAAGACTGAAATTGCGTTTCACCAGACGCCAAATGTGCAATTTAAACTAGAAACACGCACACACACACACTCACGCAAATAAACACACAGCTACACACATGGACATGAAGTGCACACAGTCATCCACAATAAATAGACATAAGACATACGACTTCCAGGTAAACATATACGCTTGCAGCAAGAAGGAAAGGAAAGTTCGAGGTAGCTCTTCTTGGTAGCTGGTGTAGGTTGGAAAAAAGTGAAATGTGCAATATGTAAGGTTCAATAAATGAAGGTGCAATTAAGTAAAGTGCAAGTGTGAAAGCACCATGGACCTCAGTGTGTGTGAGATTGTTTATGGATGTCAGTAACATATTCATGGAATGTTCATGGAATCTTCTTCATTGTGTTGATTAGCCTGATGGCTTGTGGGAAGATGCTGTTTCTGAAGTCTGTGTTGTCCTTGCACGGCAGGCCTGTTGGTTTGTAGTCTGTTACTGACTGGATACCTTGCCACAGGCGTCTGGGGTCTTTTGTGTGGATTTTCTGTCCATAGGCCCGCTTGGCTGCTCTCACACCCCGGTGCAGGTTGGCTCTGGCTGATCTGAGGGCGTCTTTGTCCCCGGACTTGAAAGCAGTGTTGCATGCTCTCAGGAGCTCACGTACCTCCCTGGTGAACCAAGGTTTGTCGTTTGCTCGTACAGTGACAGTCTTTGTAACTGTGACATCATCCATGCGTTTGGATATGTATCTAGTCACAGACTCAGTGTATTCGGTGAGGTTGATGTGCTGGTTGGTAGTGGCTGCCTCCTTGAAAACAGACCAGTCTGTACAGTCAAAGCAGTCCTGGAGAGCTGAGGTGGCTCCCCCTGGCCATGCCTTGATCTGCTTCACAAGTCCAGTCTATCAGTCCTTTATGTCCCACAAGGTGGATTGTACGCTCACCAGCTGTTCGTGCTGTTCTTAGGCAATATGGGATAGTACTGGAATCACTAGGTCAGATGTCTGCAAGTAACTCTGAATCTGCAAGTCGGGCAGAGGGCTTACATGTTCGACTGCAACAGGGTAATGTTGTACTGGGGCCTATGCTTGCGTTAGACGTGATCAGTGAATTAGAAGTGCTGAATGCATCTCTCCAGAAAAACACTCAGACAATGGAAGGCATGCTCTGTGCGGTTTCCCTTGTCCGAGACAGTTTAAAATTGAAAAGAAACACTGACCACTTTGAGTCAATCTTTCAGGAAGCAGAGAACATGTGTGACAATCTGTCTCTAGAGCCCATTGCTCTACCACGCTCACATAGGCCCCCTAAAAGATATTCTGGGCCAGCTCCTGTGTACACACCTGGATCAGCTATGGAGTTTTACAAAATAGAGTTGAAGTGGCATATTCACCAGGAGAGGCTGGACAATTTCAACGGACAAGAAATTGCCCAGCAGTATGTTCAGGGCAATGAAAGGAGGAGAAAGGTTTTTGGGTCCTTTATTTAATCTGTTTTTGGACAGGACATCTGTTTGCCTGCATTGGAGTGAATTTATTGAAAACTCATGTAGACTACTTGTTTTTACATTTTTATTTATGTATATACAGTATATTGTTAGCATGTTTGCAAGGCACACTGAGTGGAAAGTGAATTATTTCAAAATGTTTATTCCATTCTATTGTTTTTTGTTTTTGTTTTTTTGACATAGGGCTTTTTCTGTTTTCTCAAAGAATTAGTATGCTGAAAAGCAGTAAATAAAACATGTTTTGCAAAAGGCATGAAGTTTTGGTTGGTGATTGATTGGCACACTAACAGATATGGGTAGTGTTCATCAGGTATGCCTTAGCTGACGGTATGCCTTAGCTGACAGCTTTGACCCCCCCAGTTCAAAAATCCTATCTGTGCACCTGTGTGTCTGTGTATGTATGTGTGTACATGTGTAGCCTGTTCCTGCTACTTCTACTTCTGCACAGTGTTGAACACACTTGAGGCACATAATGTACCAGATTCTTTGTATTTCGCACAACAAATGTCAGTGTCAGTTTATTTAAAAGCAATTTAAAAAAACAACAGTTGACCAAAGTTATACTCAAACCAACAAACAGCCGATTTGAGATTCAGATATAGTGTATAGAGTGGAAATACAAAAAAATTACCACACTGATGTTGTGATAATATGAATTTAATAATAACATGAAGAAATATGAAAATGAAGAAAAAATAGAATTCAATTAAATTAAACAAAATAAAATGAAATGAAATGAAAAAATCCATCCAATCTGAAGTTGGGCCTAGGTCTTTTCTGCTCACTGAAATATGAAAAAAGTTCATTTCAGTGAACAAACACACCAAATGCCATCTCTATGAAATGAACATAAAAAACATCATCATTGAATACTGACCTGATTAGTCTTTTCCACAGAAATCTGAAGTGAAATGAAGTCCATTTAATATCTGTTCTTCCTCTTGGAGTCTTGCCATTTTTGCTTGCTCTTTAGCTCTTGCCTTGTCCTTTTTCTCTGCCTTTTTAGCCTGCCACTTTAGCCAGGAGTCCTCCATTTTCTGCCGTCTGCTCTCGGCCTTTAAGAGTTTCTGTCTTTTCTGCTGTTCCCTTTCTGCTCGAGTTACGGGGCATTCCAGGTACCCTAAACAAAACAAAATAAGGTTACTGGTTATGCAAGAGAACAGTGATGCTTTCTAGCGATGTTACATTTGTTGGCATCATGTATGCATGAGTGAAATGACAGAGAGATGATGGCTGTCTTACATGGATGGTAATCATTGTCTCCCTCCTCTGTCTCTCTCACGTGTGTCCGTTCAATTTTCATTTGGTAGTAGTTTTTCACACGTTTGTTTACCCATGCAAAAACTCTTCTCCGCACACTCCTGTCCTTTTTGGCTCCACTCTCTGCCTCTGCATCCTGACAAGTACCGGCCAGCTCCTCCTCCACATCATCCACATCATCTGTCAGATTTGAGAGACTCGTGCTGCTCTGAAGCACGTCTGAGCAAACCTGGCTCTCATCATCCGTTTCCTTCATTTCGCTTGTCTGTGCTTCCTCTCTCTCTGTCTCATTCTTGGTTTTTGTGGATGGCCTCTCTGCCACAACTGTTATTTCTTTCATTTCAGTCTCTCTCTCTCTTTCCATTCTCAGCCTTTCTCTTGCTCTTTCCTGCTCTTCTCTCCTTCGGTCCTGCTGCAGAGACTCCTCTCTTTCTGCTGCTAATTTCATCTCTGATGACACGGTGTTCATGCTGATTCCATGAAGTGTTGGATCAGGCACTGGGGCAGTGGTTTGGTCCATATTCCTCTGGATGTGTGACTTCCTGCGGAGGGGCTTTGAACAATGGTTACCAGTAGGTTGGACCTTCGGCTGATAAACTTCTCGAGGACGTTTCTCTTTGACCAGTTGAGTTATTTCCCTCTGATGGTTTTCTTTTAATATTACCTCAGTTTTACTTACTGTAAAGTGTCCACCGCATAGAGTTAAGGAGTTGCTGTTATTTTTGTTCTGTTTTTTCTCCATTTCAGTCTGGTCCTCTTCATTGGTACTTTGCAAACACGCTCTCCTGCCTTTCCTCACTTTCTGCTGAAGTCCTCCCAGGCTGTCCAGTCCCTCATTTTGGAGGTTGATGACATCTTTTCTCCCCTGTTTATTCTCCTCTGTCACTGTTTGTTCTTCAGCATCATCAGTTTCTCTTGTCCCACGTCCTTTTTGTCTCACCACAGCGCAGTTATTTGTTTCTGTCTGCTGTCCTTGGTCCGCTGTTTCCTCAGAGATTCTTGGCTCTCCTCTCTGCTTCGCTGATGTTTCCTCCTGATCTCACTCCATTTGTCTTTGCCATCTCCGAGCCAATCATCTGCCAGTTCCTCGTGCTTTTGTTCAGCGTCGGCCTTTCTCTGTTTGTGTTTACATAACGAGGTGGCTAGCAGAAACACATCTTTTGAGGTGTCCTCCATTGTAAGTTGTCCCTTGTGCTGGGAGATATCTTTCAGCCAGTCAAGCCCTTCAGTGCCTGGTTTCCTCTCCTCCACTTTTGCAACTTTTCCACCGTTCTCAGTTTGGTATTCTCTGACTCGTTCTTTTGTTTGCACATTTTGCTTGATTTCTGTCATCCATGATTTGGCTTCATCACTCTCTTTCTCCAGCTTTGTGTTTCTGTGTGTCTCCTCCACACTTGTTTTTGGACCCTCCGTTTCTTTCTCTGTCTGCTTCAACTCTTTCACCCACTCTTCCTCTTTAGCTTTTTTCTGCTCTTCTCTCAACTTCAACAGCTCAAGTTCCTGCTGTCGAGCCAACTCTCGCCTAGCCTCCAGCTCTCTTGTTCTCTCCTCCCATTCCTGCTGATGTTTCTCCTCTATTTCCCTCCATCTGTTCTCATGTTTTTGTCTCACCACCTCTCTCTCCTTCTCAAAATCTTGTTTCATTTTCTCAAGCTGTTCCTGCATCTCTTGAGTTTCTCTTTCCGTTTCTGTCTTGCGTTCTGACTCTGATCCTATGTTTTGACTTTCCACTTGTGTTCGCTCCAGCTCTTGCTCCATATCAAGGTGTCTCTGTCTTTCTTTTTCCACTTTTTTCTCAATGTGTTTCAGTGTGTCCATTTTAGCTTGCTGCTGATGTTCAATATGTCTCAGTATTTCCTCCTCTACCTTCTGAGACATCTCTCTTTCTTTCTCCAACTTGTCTTCCATCTCCAGCATCTTTGCTTCCACGTCCTGCTGGCACTTACTCTGCAGCTCCCTTACTCGTTCCTCATATTTCTTTAGATCCATGTCTCTCTCCTTAGTAAGGTTTCTCTCCACGTTCTTGAGCTGCATCTCCAGCTCGTAGTGCTTCTTGTCTATTTCTTTCCTCACTTCTCTTTCTCTCTCAGTCTCCATTCTGTTTAGTTTTTTGAGGACTCTCTGACTCTCGAGCCACTCTTTCTTCTCTTCTGTCATCTCCTCCTTTCGCTTCATCTCTTTCAATCTCTCCATTCGCCTGGACCATTCTTCGTCCAGCTCTCTCAATCTGTCTTGCTCTCTCTGTCTCTCCATCTTGCTCTCTTTCTCCAGTTGAGCAATTCTGTCTGCTTGTGCCATGACCTCTCTGTGTTGTGCCACCCTGATGCTGCCCATCTTCTGTTGGCTTGTCTCACTCCTTCCTGGCACTGTCTGCCATCCAGTACCTTCCGGACTCAACTGAAATATAATATTTTCAATGAAATTGAATTCACCATTACAGTCATGTAAATTTGATTTGAACAAGGAATTATCTAACTATGCCTTATCCTCAACTAGTTACTTTTTTCCGTACCTGTTTGTATTCCTAAGGTTGATTGTCTAATGCCTAGTAATGTTATTCTTGCCTGCTAAGGTTCAGTGCCTAATGCCTAGTAATGTTATTCTTCCCTGCTAAGTTTGAGTGCCTGATTGCTTGTAATGTTATTCTTGCCTACTAAGGTTGAGTGCCTATTCTAATGTTATTCTTACTTTGTGAGTCTTGCTCCAGGCCTTGGTCTCCCTGTCTTCCAGGGCTTTGATTCTCAGAAGCAGGGAATCCTGCTGGTTCCGGACCCTCTGCAGTAGCTCCATTTCTTCTTTGTTGAGTATGGAACTTAGTCGACTGTCGACTGCTGTGGCACACACACACTTGTGTGGCTCGCTGAGAGTCTCACAGACCCTCGTCTGCAGGTGTTGCTGCTTGAGGTGGGATTGTTTTTCCCTCTCCCTCTGCAGCTCCCTCTGTAGCTGCTGTCCTCTCTCATCCTCCTCGCTTTCTGTGCAGGTGCACGTCTCGGACATGGCCTCCTTCTCTCGCATCCTCTGAATCTTGACACGAAGATCTGCCTCCTCTCTTCGCAGCCTATTCAGCTCCTTCACCTCCTCCTCTGTCAGACGGCAAATTTGCGGGCCGACTGTCTTGGCCCACTCCTGCCGCACCATTTCTTTAATCTTGTGCAGCTTTCTCTCTCTCTGCTCTTTGAGCGTACTGTCCAGCTCATATCTCCTCACCACTGCATCCAACCTCCTGTGCATTTTCTCATCGGTCAGCGCCATCTTTCTCTCCACCTCCTTTTGCCTCTCCACCTCCTGGCGCCTTTTCATCTCCCTGTACCTCTGGTCTGCTTTCACCATGTCTCTCTCCAGAGTTCTCTGTGAGGTGCAGCATCCAGTCAGTGCCCTCCGGAAAGCTCCCCAGCAGTCAGCCAACCCTCCATCACTATCGTACAGGTGCTGCTGCAGGTGAATGTCGTGGTGCTGTTTAATGTACGCAAGTGTTGGGCCCTCTGTTGTCACAGCGTAGGCATGTGCATGGTTCGAGACTCTGGACGGCTTCTTTCTGTTATTAGGGGAAAATAAACAAACCATCCATGAAACAGACCTAAACATTACATTGACATGACCATCAAAAAGGGAGTTAAAGCAATTAGTGTATTCTTGCAGGTGCTCACACCTTGAAGTAAAGGCAATACTGCCACCGTCATCCTGGGCTCCAGTTGCCAGGATTTGGTCAAAGGGCTCATCATTTGATCTCCCTTTCCTCAGGAATCGGCGATGAGAGACTTCAGGAAAGTGGCCATGGATTGTCAGCATTGCTGACTGTATCCAATCTGCCATTTCCTGGCTCTGTAAAAACATGAGAATAGATTAAACATCCGTGTACTCTGTGGACATGACAATTCATTTGCCTTTTTGTTTAGATATACGTTAACCAGTACATATTTAATTTAATGTGCTTAATTGATGCACATACAAAGATGTAGCCTGACAGAACAGAATCAACTTTTGAAGACCAGGTGCACCATAGCTTGTGTTGACAACAACAGTACGTTAGTTGATAGAGCAGGAAGATATCATAAAATTATTTAGACTACACAGTTCCAACTCTGCAAGCTGCAAACTTCTGTGGCCTTGGCTTATTAACATGTATAAAAAAATGACATTTGTATAGTGGTAGCGAATAAAAGTAAAACACTAGCCTATTATTCAAGACAGTACCTCCTAAAGAACTCCAATCAGAATGGAGTACAGTATGAAACTCAGTGAAGTGTGTTGCTCAGTCCGTCTTCAAAGTCCAAATGAATGTTTCATTTTTATTGACTGACATGAAGTTCTTTTTTCCATGGTAACCGTCTGTGACGTTTAAATCCCTTTGTTACGTTTCATGTACTACCGTCATTCAGAAATAATTTCCAATCACACGGCCTCATGACGCATTTCACGTTCGAATGCATGGCCTGACATGTAGAATTCAGTGGCGTAACTATCGGTAGCAGGGACCGCGGACACGGAGAGCTGATCATCTGTTTTAGAGTTCTTAATTTTCTACGTTCAGTACGCTGATGACCGGGCTCTGTATGATCTAATCACACATAACATATTATAGTGATCATTAAATAATTGGTGGACGACGATGTTGTATTTTCTTTTTCAATTATTTAATTATATGTATACAGCTCCTTTTACAATAGCATTGTCACATTGCGCTTTACAGTAAGGAGCACCCAAGAGCAACAGGGGCAAGGAAAAACTTGCGGAGTTAAAAGTTGAAGGTGAAAAAATTGCAACGTTGTCCAATGTTGACATTACAATGAGCACATCAATACTACTCGGCTTTAGCGTTTTGTCCAATTGCTGGTCAATAACGAACGTTAAGTTTTAAACTGTAAAGGCAGAAAAAATGTCCATGAATACTCGTTTCCTAACTGGATAAAATGTTGGTATAGGCTACTGTTATTGTATTCATAACTTTATCCTTCAAAGATGGAGGAAGGAGAAAAAAATGAGAGGATATAAACGAAGATTTACAGCTTATTTCCAAAAAGCTTGATTTGGAAATGCTGATTATAGATCAGGAAGAAAATAACCCCGAAGCACTAGCTGATAGCCTATTTAAATCAGGAAAAGCCTAATGGATGTGTTGTCATATGATGTTTTGATATTGATAATTTCAAAATAAATAATTTAGTGTTTAAAATAACTTTTGGTGTCTTTAGTAGCCATGTGAACAGACAGTTTTTACCTGTCCAGGCTGCGATATATGCTACTCCATTTTTACTATTTCAGTCATGCTGATTTAAGCTGAAGTGACTAAGTAGCCTATTATTTTTCAAATGTTATATTTTAACCATGAATAGGAGGACGAAAGCAGCCAAAGGCAGAGCAGCAGCCCAGTCAGTTTGCTTTAATGTAGAAGAACCAAAATAAAACCATTACATTTCAAGCAAATAAGTAGTGTCATACTTTGGGCACTATCGTATCCGTCCTCAGGTTGGTCTAGGTGTTGCAGAATGAAGTGCAGCCCTATGTTCACTGCATCATCCACTGACCATTTGCCCTGTAAGCAAACTGCAGGGGGTCCAGCTGAGGTCCTGTGATTTTCTTTATGTGGGTCAACACTAGGCATTCAAAGGAGTTCATGGCAACTGAAGTCAAGGCCACAGGTCTGTAGTCGTTAAGTCCTGTAGTGGAAAGTTTCTTGGGGACCAGGATGATTGTGGAACTTTTGAAGCATGAAGGGATTTCGCATATCTCCAGTAATCTGTTGAAGATGTGTGTAAAGATCGGTGCCAGCTGGGCAGCACAGGCTCTGAGACAGGAGGGAGTTACTCCACCTGGGCCTGGAGCATACTGAATATTTTGCCTCTCAAACAGGCGGCGATCATCCTGTTCACATATGATGAGTGTGAACTGGGTGTCGGGTGGGGGAGGGGGAGGGGTAGCCACATGAGTGAAATTTCTGAATGCTGTGTGTTTACAAGTTTGGCCTTATTTGGCTGCACCACATGCAAAAACACAGTCTGTACTGAGACTGTGCAAAACTGTCTGACCGCCAACCTTGAGGATCTCTGCGACAGTAACACATCAGCATAAATGCAAACTCCTTACTATTTTGAAATTAAAATAAGTCATCTAGGGCAGTGGTTCCCAAACTGCTGTGTACCCTTTAATTCAAAGGAGCACCCAAGAGCAACAGGGGCAAGAAAAAACTCCCTTATGTTTAGTTGGTTTAGGAAGAAACCTTGGGCACATTCACGACTCAAGGGGCTAACCCAACTGCCAGGGTCATGCAGGAAAATTACAATCAGTAGAAACCATGATAGTCTACAAGTTGTCTATGGTTTTAGCTAAGGTTGATAATAGTTCCAGAGTTTTATCCCACTTTACATTACATGGTAGTCAGTCCATAGGTGGTTATCAGGAATTATGGCTGGACAATGTAGCGGCGGCCAGACACAGTGTTAAACTCAAAGCATTGAGATGGGTCATGGGGGTAACAATAAGGGTCCGTTTGACAGTGTCATTGTGAGGGGGGTCAGTGACAAAGCCACAGGGAAGGGGAGTCGGGCCTGGCATGGGCCTCCCGTACTGTTGGTTGCAGTCCACTCAGGAGGGGAGGGTGAGAGGAGTTTGCCAGAAGGAGGCAGGGATGACACTCAGCAGAGATGATTGTGGACAGAGGAAGCAAATGAATTAGGCCAGGCTCACACATCAGAGAGCAAATGTGTCATTTGTGCATACATATGTTTACATAAATTAATATATATAAATATGGAGAGAGAGGGGTAAGAGAGAGAAAGACACTTGTACGGCATGACACATGAAGGTTCCCAAACTTTTAACTGCTGCGTACCCTTTAGACACTCTCTGTCTATGCCTGAGTACCCCCTGAACCACAGACAGCTTACTGTAGGCCAAATAATTGAATTAATAACTCTGCATAATTCTTGCTGTACAAAATGTAACACCCACATTATTATGCATGGCACATAATAACAGTTTTATTAAGTGTAAGATCTTTTTTTTCATATATATAGTCTGTACCTCAACTGTATCTATGTGCTGATGAGAACTGAGAAGTCAATCACAAAAAAATAACTCTGCCTGTGATTGTATCCAGGCCTGTTCTTGGTGTCAGTTTTCAGCACTGTTCGGTGTGCCGTCACCAATGTGTACTCGTTTTCCTTCATGTGGTGCGCCGTTACCATTTTTTCCATTCAAGGTGCGCCGTCACCTTTCTTTCTGTGTGTGTTGTGTTGGGTTTACTGGGTGTTCATTCTGAGAGTGCAGTGTGCGTTTGTGATGGTGCGCCGTCACATGCGTAGACCTATGTTTTCATCCATTTCGTGCGCTGTCGTCTTTTTCTTGTGTTCAAAGTGCGCAGTCGCCATTTTTTTCTAAATGTGTTGTTGTAATTAACCTACTGTGACTTGTGACTGTCTCATTCTATCCTCTTGGCATGTTTATGGAACTGTCGGCCTATCCTGGACGTTCATCACATGTTTTATTGTAGCCTATGTAGGCCTAAGTGGCCTAGGTAATCTTGCTTACGGGCCCGGTCTTGTCTTGTCACGCCACTGGCGTTCAGGGAACCTGGTGTTTAACATTAACCCCAAAGCTTTGTCTGTCCAGATCTGTTAGCCATTATATGACGCCTGTCCCGTGTTTGGCCTTATCTTGACAAGATGGCGAAGAGAGGCCATGAAATGAGTGAGGGAGAGTGGGGTTGGGATATGAGCTCAGGTCAGACTCTAACTTGGGTGCCTGTGCACAATGAGCCCTCTAGTGGTGGGGGCACCAACTACAACCTCCACTCTCTGTTAATGATACAACAAAGCCACTCCATCACTGCCATTAGTTTAGCTTGTTATTTATTCCTAGACCAGCAGATAGTCAGTCAGTTTTACACTGATATCAACCTCTAATGAAAAACAATTTATCACAAAGGCTTTATTTTAAACAAAACTAGAGTTCTTTCAACACGCAAAAATGCACACATATACACACAAACATACATCAAACACATATTTACACACACACATACTCACTCACACACACACACTTCCTTCTTATGATGTCAGAAGGGTCGGGGGTGTCTCTCACTGGGGTCTGGAGTTTTCTTGGGGGATGGTGCTGTCGTCACGACAACAGTGGACACGGATTTGGGAGATCCTGCAGCAGTCCGCTGTTGCAACTGTTGAGCAGGAACAGTCTGTATGCGCACCTAAACCGACACACATACACATGTAGAGTCCACATGCATTCTCACTGTCATGGGTACCATTAAGTACAGTGTGTACTCATAGTGTGTGTGTCCTGGCTAGCGTAATCTCAGAGTACATGTGGAGTGTGTTTAGACTGAGAAGTGTGTTTACGTGTGCACCAACCCATGCAGCCTGTCCCTGCTATACCAGTTGTTGTGCTGTGTGTGTGTGTGCACATGTGTAGCCCGTGTTCCTGCTACTTCCACTTCTATGCAGTGTGTGTGTGTGTGTGCGCATGTATGTGTGTACATGTGTAGCCTGTTCCCACTACTTCCGCTTCTGTGCAGTGTGTGTGTGTGTGTGTGTGTGTATGTATGTATGTGTGTACATGTGTAGCCTGTTCCCACTACTTCCGCTTCTGTGCAGTGTGTGTGTGTGCATGTGCGTGTGTGCGTGCATGTATGTGTGTATGTGCGTAGGCTGTTACTGCTACTTACGCTTCTGTGCAGTGTGTGTGTGCGCGCGTGTATGTGTGTACATGTGTAGCCTGTTCCTGCTACTTCCCTTCTGCTTCTACACAGTGTGTGTGTGTACCTGTGTAGCCTGTCCCTGCTGCTGCAGCTGCTGCAGCTGTTGAGCGGTGACGAAGCTGACGGGTTTGTTGCCAGCGATGAGTTTGGTGCCTGCGGGCATCGTGGTGAGGATGATGTTCCGACCCAGAGTACTCAGACTACAGGAAGAAGGGAGAGATAGAGGAATGGATGGAGGGGAGGAGAGAGAAAGAAAGAAAGAAAGAAAGAAAGAAAGAAAGAAAGAGAGAGAGGGAGGGAGGAGAGAGAGGGAGGGAGGGAGGGAGGGAGGGAGGGAGGGAGGGGAGGGAGAGATAGAGGAATGGAGAGAGGGAGAGATAGAGGAATAGAGGGAGGGAAGAGGGAGAGAGAGAGAGAGAGGGAGAGAGAGAGAGAGAGAGAGAGAGGGAGGGGAGAGAGAGAGAAAGAGAGTGATAGAGGGAGGGAGGAGAGAGAGGGAAGGAGGGGAGAGAGAGAGAGAAAGAGAGAGAGAGAGATAGAGGAATGGAGAGAGGAAAGAGAGAGGGAGAGATAGAGGAATAGAGGGAGGGAAGAGGGGGGGAGAGAGAGAGGAGGGGAGAGAGAGAGAGGGAAGGGAGAGAGAGAGGGGAGAGAGAAAGAGAGAGATAGAGGAATATAGGGAGGGAAGAGAGAGAAAGAGAGAGAGAGGGAGGGAGAAAAGAGAGAGAGAGAGAGGGAGGGAGGGAGGAAGGAAGAGGGAGGGAGGGACAGATAGTCACATCACAACTTACAAGATTCCCCCTTTACCATTGTGTTTCTCACTCACTCACTGAGGTGCAGACACACTGTATGAATGAAGGGCTCACTTGGTGCTGATGTTGCCCTTGAGTATGGGCGTGGTCACCACACTCTTGCTCTTCAGTGGTTGGCTGAGGACTGAGAGGGGCACTGTGATGCGAGCAGGAAGCTTCCCCTGGAGAGATGGATGGACGGACAGACAGACAGATATGGAGAATTAATCAGGGGAGGGGTACACACACATCAGACAAATCTCACTCGGAATCGACACAGAGCTGGTGTCTATGAAAAAGAGAGGTAAGTGCACATTGTTTGTGTGTGTGTGTATTTGAGGGAGAGGTTGACCACCGTATAACGCTCTCCCTTAGATACACAGATACACACACACACCTTGTGTGTTTACCACCACATATGCCTCTCTCCCTCTGTCCCTCACAGCACACACACTTAATGTTTATGTGCTTAACCCCCATTTACCTCCCTCCCTCTCTCTGACTGACACACACACACACACACACACACACTTACTCCTTGCGTGCTGACGACTGTGGCACTGACCGGTGTCTGCCGTACAGTAGCCGTTCCCGTGGCGCCTAATGTCAGAGGCGTTGCCGTGACACCAGCAGCTGCCCCCATCGTCACCCCCTTAGCCCCTCCCACCATGCCCACCCCTGAGCTGGTTGCTATGGTCACGGTGGTGGGCTTCCCAGCGACAGAGACGGCAGCAGCGGCGGTGGCACTGGTCGTCACGGCGATGGATGCAGTGCCAGGAGGCTTCTGGGGCGAGATGACGCCCAGGCCGGGCATGATGCGGATAGTCGTGCTCGCTTTGGCGCCCGCGTCACCCGAGGGCGCAGTGGGGCTCACCACCGTAGCGGCAAAACTCCGCCCCTTCTGCTCGCTCGCCATGGTAACGGCCAGCGCGGGCATGAGGCGGATGGCCCCCGCCGCTGAGGCCGCAGCGTCTGACGCACCTTTGACCACGCCCACCTTGGCTTCGCCGCTCGTGGTGGGAGCGGCCTGCGGCGTGACGTGCAGAGTGGCCGAGAGGCCCTTGGCCGCCGTGGCGGTGGCGGTGGCCGACGTGAGCATGTCGGGCGTGAGCTTGACGGTGGCCATGGGCGTCTTGGTGAGGGTGGCCATCATGTCGGGCGTGATGCGCAGCACCGTCTGGCCCTTGGCGTCGGTGGTGATGGAGGAGGGGGGCAGACGCAGCACGTCTTTACCCTGGATGCGCAGGTTCGTGGCCGTCAGAGGGATGCCCGCCCAGCCCCCGCCTTCACACCCAACTGACCCGTGATCGCCACCTGGGAGAGGTGGGGGTGGGGAGGGAGAGAAGAGAGATGATCAGATTAGATTCAACTTTATTGTCATTACACATGTATGGATACAGAGCAACGAAATACAGTTTAGCATCTAATCAGAAGTGCAAATAGCAGAAAGTGTAATATGTACAGTATGTGCAGTATGTACAGTTAAGAGCAGTTATGTCCAGATAAGGGTAGTGTAAAAGTGGGAATAGATATGTGCAGATTATGTACAAATAAGTTATGGTGGGAATAGTTATGTGCAGATTATGTACAATTAAGTTATGGGAGCATTTATTTACAGATACAGATGCATAGGGGAACAGAAAAAAGACAGAGTGCCAACACATGTAAGGCAACAGAGAGAGGATATATAAACTCTACACACCCCTGAAAACAACATTATTTCAGTTTATATGGTACTCAGCTTTTAAAGCAGCAATGCTAGCATGTGCGACATCACGGCAAAATGAAATTGCTGCTTTGAAGCTGAGCAAATCACAAACTGAAATATTGCTGTTGTTTTTTTTCCAGGGGTGTGTAGACTTTCAGTATCCACTATAGGGATGACCAAAGGTCTGCAAAGAACTTTGAACTGCTCTTTGGATTTGTGTGTTTGTTGCGCCACCTACAGGGAAGTTCAGGTAGAGCAGTTTGAGTACTGATCGGTTATCTCAGTGAGACAGAAGGCCATATCATTTTGTGTGTGTGTGTGGGTGTAAATCGTTATGCACATGAAAGGCTCTCTTCTCTCCAATTTTGTACACTAAATTACTCAAACCCATTTTCCAGCTCCTGTCTGGGAACTGAACGTAGAGGTGAAGTTCACCAAGATGAATGTGACCACAGGAAAAAAAAACTATACTACTGTAACAGTTGCACACTCTGTTCATGTTCACATCATTTTGTGTGGGTGCATGCACATATACCTGTTTGAGGACTGTGGATGAAGTGTGTGTGTGTGTTTACCTGTTTGAGGATTGTGGATGAAGTGTGTATGTGTGTGTGTGTGTTTACCTGTTTGACGACTGTGGATGAAGTGTGTATGTGTGTGTGTGTGTACCTGTTTGAGGACTGTGGATGAAGTGTGTATGTGTGTGTGTTTACCTGTTTGACGACTGGATGAAGTGTGTATATGTACCTTTTTGTGGACTGTGGATGAAGTGTGTATGTGTGTGTGTGTACCTGTTTGACGACTGTGGATGAAGTGTGTGTGTGTATTTACCTGTTTGAGGATTGTGGATGAAGTGTGTGTATATGTGTGTGCGTGTGTTTAACTGTTTGAGGATTGTGGATGAAGTGTGTGTATATGTGTGTGCGTGTGTTTAACTGTTTGAGGATTGTGGATGAAGTGTGTGTATATGTGTGTGTGTGTATTTACCTGTTTGAAGATTGTGGATGAAGTGTGTGTATATGTGTGTGTGTGTATTTACCTGTTTGAGGATTGTGGATGAAGTGTGTGTATATGTGTGTGCGTGTGTTTAACTGTTTGAGGATTGTGGATGAAGTGTGTGTGTGTGTGTGTGTGTGTGTGTGTTTACCTGTTTGAGGATTGTGGATTAAGTGTGTGTGTGTGTTTACCTGTTTGAGGATTGTGGATGAAGTGTGTGTGTGTGTGTGTGTGTTTACCTGTTTGAGAATGGCAGGTGAGGGTGGTGTTTGGGCAGGGCTTCCTGGGCTGCTGCTAGGTGGTTTACCTGCCGTGACGGCGGTTGCTAAGCCAGACACAGTGAGTGTAGTTTGGCCACGACTCGTCTGCACCTGAACAGGACTCCCAGCCGCTGTCTGGGCTCTCACAGGAAGATTCACCACAGTCTAAAACACACACACACACACACATTAATAACAATGAAATTACGCATAGACCAAAGCAGACATTAACACATGCAACCAAGCACATGAAACACATTCAACTACAGACACACACACACACACCACTGACCAATGCCTCACAGTAGGACCCTTTTTCACCTAAGCCAACTGTGGGACCTTCTGTAAAATTCACCTGATGGCAACGCTAGCTTTACTGAAAAATAAACAAACAGCACCTAAGGGTGCTTCACACCAAAGATTCACCACAAGACGAGCTTCAACGCTCTAAAAAACAGCAACTTGACAAAAAGTTCTCTCTAAAAATTGAAGAATTCAAACCAATGCAACATCTCGCAATGGGACCATGGTTTCAATAACAACGTCAAGATAAACTAGCAAGCTAGCTAGTTAGCAAACAAAGTTACCTCATTTAGTTATTTAAATGGCAAACTGTCCAACTGTACATTCACTGTGGTGATTTAGCACATCCGTTATCACTGAAGTTGAGTGAACACTGCTGTGTCAAAAAAAAACCTCAAAACTGTGATTTGACACACTGAATGTTTAGCAAAACTGCTTGCAACATGAAACTGCTTGCGACGACATGTAACATGTGATTTCTCCCCTGAACTCTATCTAAAATGGCTTTGTCTCATCATGAGTCTTTGGTCTGAATTGGCCTTAAAAGTCTCCAGCTAAGCTAATCATTGCTGTGTTGGAAAACCCTGCAATCTGGATACCCTGTAGTGCGCTGGCATTGCCTGGGAGGTAGGTGGAGGGTACCTGTGTGATGCCCTTGCTGTGTGCCATGCTGACGGGCACCCTGATGTGCTGCGGGGCCGAGTGCACCAGCGTGGGCGTCTGCTGCTGCTGGGCCGTGGAGGCCTGGAGCCCCGGCTGGGCCGTCACCACCCTCACCTGAGGCAGGGAGGCGGCGGCAGGGTGGCTCACTACTCGAGCCCCAGGCTGCGCTGAGGCCTGCGAGACCTGAGCTCCAGCAGGGCCGGCAGACAGGAGAGTACCCAGCTGGGGCATGGAGGGGGAGACACCAGCAGAACACTATGGAAGGAGTACAAGACAGAGGGAGGAGGAGGGAGGGAGGGAGGGAGAGGGGGAGAGGGGGAGAGGGAGGGAGGGAGGGAAGGAGAGACAGGGGGTAATTAGGGAGGAAGGGGGAGGGAGAGAAGAGAGGGTGAGAGTAGAGAAAGAGGGAGAGAGAGAGAGAGAGAGAGAGAGAGAGAGAGAGAGGAAGGATGTAAGGACGAATAGTGAGAGGGCACATCTTAAGTTATGAAATCCAGAATCTTCTGTCTAAAACTAAGCAGGCTACAGACAAGAGCAGAGCAGCTCCACAGACAGTGAGGATGCGTCTCACCTGGGGCTGGTCTTGACGGTGTCGGGGATGCCAGCCTTGGTGGGGGTGGTGGAGGGCAGGGGGATTTGGGCGTGTTGGAGGGTGTGGTGGGGGGAGGGGCAGGGCACTGGTGGGCACAGATGCCCCCTCGCCACTGGCACTCTGGCCTGCCTCAGGGGTGCCAGGGGTCTTAGTGCCCCCCTCCTTACCTACACCCTTCTGCAGGGCAACAAACAGAAGCAGATAAAGGAGGTCAGAGAGAGAGAGATGAGTCAAAGTGTGTGTGTGTCTGTGTGTGTGTGTGTACACTCACGGGTTTAGTGGCTGGTTTGGGTTTCTGCTGAAGCGCTTTCTTGGCTTTGGCTGCAGCTGCTTGGGCCTGATGGATCCTCTCTGAAAGACAAACACTCCTGTCAGCTCAAACACACACACACACACACACACACACACAGTGCTCCTGTGCATTTGGACACACTCAAACCAGTATAGAGGTGTGAGCTCACACAGTGTAAAGGCGTGGTTGCTGTGAAGCTGGCAGCAATAAAACTCACCAAACTCCTCCTGACTGCGGTCCCTGTGCAGGTAGATCCACAGCTTCCTGCCGATGTCGTACTTCACACACGGGTCCTTCTCATAGTGGAGTCGGTCCAGAGCACCACTCACCACAGTGTTCACCTGTGCATGGATAGGTACACACACACACACACACACACACACACACGTTATTTCAGAGTTTAATGACACCATACTGAGGGGTCATCTTTGATAAGGGACGTGTGCAATAATAAACTGGGATTACTGTACACACTGAGTTGATTATATAACTCACAATAAGAGGAAAACTCACTAACAAAACAGATTACAGAAACTCTAACAGGCTGACTATAATGTGAATACACTGAGCCTATATTGAGATGGGGGCGCGTGTGTGTGTGTGGTGTGTGTGTGTGTGTGTGTGTGTGGACCTGTGCACTGGTGACATCGGGGGCGAGGAACTGGGAGTCCTTGAGGAGTTCACAGATCTCTGCACGTGTGCCCTCTCCATTAGGTAGTCTGGCTGCAGCATCTCGCACTGGGGAGAGAAAACGCACAACACAAGCACGCACACACACACACACACACACACACTGTCAGTCCCATTAGTCCCACTCTAAAACATAACTCCATAAGTACAGTCATATTTTAAACATAACTCCATACGTACATTACATATGCATTTAGCAGACGCTTTTATCCAAAGCGACTTGCAATTTGTCGACTATCAATTGTTCAGGGCCAGTCTCCCCCAGAGCAACAAAGGTTAAGTGCCTTGCTCAAGGACACAGCGGTGGCAGCTGGGATTCGAACCCACAACTTTTCACGCTACTTGCACGCTAGCCAGGTTCCTAAACCACTACGCTACCACCGCCCTACGTAAGATTGTATTTTAAACATAACTCCGTACATTAGGTCATATTTTAAACATAACTCCATACGTAAGGTCATATTTTAGGTCAACATCTTCGGTGATAACATCCAACACCTTACAAACCTCACATACCCAAATCTATTAACAAACCGGCATTACATTCAAGGTGTTTCCTGTTGTTGTCTATTCTGAAAATTAAGTTGAAGTGTTAGTTTTGAAACACAGTAAGACTTAGCCCATAGAGCTGAACTATTGGGGTGGCGGCACTAAGTAGCGGTCATTCCCCTGTCCTCCTCACCCAGAGAGAGGATGGTGACGTAAGCGGGTCGGTCGGAGCGCAGGAGGGAGTGCTCTCGGGCCTTGTTCAGAGACGTCTCCTTGTCAAAGACGCCTTTAACCGGCCCAACCACCGACTCAAAGCCATGCATGCGGTAGGTGAAGGCTTTGTGAGGCTGGTCGTAGCGCTGCTGCTCCTGTGAAGACACACACACAGAGGTTTAACACACACACACACACACACACACACACACACACACACACACACAAAGTAGATGAAGGCCTTATGAGGCCAGTCATAGCCTGCTGCTCCTGTGAGAATACACAAGGAGAGCTTGAACACGCGAGAGACGCGCTCACAGAGAGCTCTAGAGACGCACTCACAGAGAGCTCTAGAGACGCGCTCACAGAGAGCTCTAGAGACGCACTCACAGAGAGCTCTAGGGACACGCTCACAGAGAGCTCTAGAGACGCACTCACAGAGAGCTCTAGAGACGCACTCACAGAGAGCTCTAGGGACACGCTCACAGAGAGCTCTAGAGACGCACTCATAGAGAGCTCTAGAGACGCGCTCATAGAGAGCTCTAGAGACACACTCATAGAGAGCTCTAGGAGACGCACTCATAGAGAGCTCTAGAGACGCACTCATAGAGAGCTCTAGAGACGCACTCATAGAGAGCTCTAGAGACGCACTCATAGAGAGCTCTAGAGACGCGCCCATAGAGAACTCTAGGAAATTATTGGATTTTTTGGATTATCTAGGAGCTATTGGAATTAGACATCAGACTCAAAGACAGGTCTATCTATCAGACTTGAGAGACAGCTACAGGAAATTATAGCTACAATTATAGCTAGATTCATAGACTCAGATTCTCTTTCCTGTATAAAACCATCACACTGTTGTATGAGAGACAGACAGCTATGCAAGAAGCCTACAGACTCACAGACAGGTCTAGGCATCAGACATACAGACAACTACAAGTCTACAGTACAGACAGGTCTAGGCGTCAGACGTACAGACAACTACAAGTCTACAGACACACAGACAGGTCTAGGCGTCAGACGTACAGACAACTACAAGTCTACAGACACACAGACAGATCTAGGCGTCAGACATACAGACAACTACAAGTCTACAGTCTCACAGACAGGTCTAGGCATCAGACATACAGACAACTACAAGTCTACAGTACAGACAGATCTAGGCATCAGACATACAATCAACCACAAGTCTACAGATTCACAGACAGGTCTAGGCGTCAGACATACAGTCAACCACAAAACTACAGTGTCACAGACAGGTCTAGGCGTCAGACATACAGACAACTACAAGTCTACAGACACACAGAAAGATCTAGGCGTCAGACATACAGTCAACCACAAAACTACAGTCTCACAGACAGGTCTAGACGTCAAACATAGACAAGTACAAGTCCACGGTACAGACCTGCTCCTGGAAGATGTGTCTCTCCTCTCCAGTGCTCGGCCTCACCACATAGTCCGTCCACCTGACAGAGGAAGGAGGAGGGTTAAACATGGATTAAATCCATTTGTAATGTTCTCTCTTTATTTATCACTTTTAGAAACTATACAGGAAGCTCCAACTACAGACACGGGCAAACATGTAACTGTTAAAACAGGTACTAGTACAGTCAGAGCGCTAACTGTTACTATAGCAACAGCTGGAGGTGGTGATAGCTGTCTCTTACACTCTGGGGGCTGGAGGCGTCCCGTCTGCGGCCTCTTCACCCTCCTACAGCAAAGAAAAACAAACAAATAAACAACCTCTGATGCAGGCGACCTCTGACCAGTTCCTGAAGAAAACTGGGAAAGCACACTGAAGCGGGCCACGCAGAAATGCTTCTGTGCATTTATAAAAAATACAGCAATGCAAAGTGCAGCCTCTAGTTGTTTTTATTTGATTAGTTTGTTGAGCACATTAAATACGAAACACTTTTGATGAGGAGTCGACTCTACTCCAGGGTGGCTCTGCACCTTTGCTGTCGAAACAGACTCCATTGGAAACAAACACACTACAGACACTAGCTGTACCTTGCTGGTTATGTGGTCCTTAGACTCCAGCCAGAGTTGACACAGTGCACTCAAGTCCTTCTCCCCGTCCTGCACAGGAGCTACACACACACATGCATGTATAAACATACACATATGTACGCGTACACAGACACACACACACACACACGCACACGCACACACACAGACAAAAACATGGCAAAAACAGTGTGATTATTATGCATAACTTAAGGTTATTGGCTGAGTAAGCAGCAGTATTAGCAGAGATTGGAGGAGGTGTGGCCAAGCATGACTGGAGGAGGTGTGGCCAAGCACGACTGGAGGAGGCGTGGCCTAGCATGACTGGAGGAGGCGTGGCCTAGCATGACTGGAGGAGGCGTGGCCTAGCATGACTGGAGGAGGCGTGGCCTAGCATCGGAGAGCGTGGCCAGCATGACTGGAGGAGGCGCGGCCAAGCATGACTGGAGGAGGCGCGGCCAAGCATGACTGGAGGAGGTGTGGCCAAGCATGACTGGAGGAGGCGTGGCCTAGCATGACTGGAGGAGGTGTGGCCAAGCATGACTGGAGGAGGCGTGGCCAAGCATGACTGGAGGAGGCGTGGCCTAGCATGACTGGAGGAGGCGGGGCCAAGCAAGAGTGAGTGTTCCCTTACCCAACCACTTCCACTGTTGCGAGTGTTCATGAAACTCCACAAACGGGGAGAAGCCGCTGGGCAGGCCAATCACACCAGCTGTGGGGGGAGGAACAACAACCAATCAACCAACCAATGGGTGAATCAATGCATTTAAACATATGAGTCGGTACTGACAAAGAAAAACACCTTCACCGTCACAGTTACACTACAATCCCACAACATATACAGACATATTAGCAACTTTCTCCCTTCCCCATTACTGTTAGATGGACACACACATATACACAATACCTCTGAGGCTAAGTGCTATTGCTTGTATAGGTGCAACAGTGAAGTGAGTAACTAACTAGCCTCCTCTCTCCTGCCATCACCGTTAGTCAGAAACACACAAGAATTCAGACTAGGTCCTTTCACCATAGGTGCCACTGTGAGTAAGGAACTTCAACAGGGTGTGAAGAGGAAGGTGTCAATCAAGAGGAACCAGAGAGAAAAGATTTTCTTTCTAACTCACGTTTGCTCTCTCCTGCCAGGAAGTGCAGTGCTGGCTGTACCAGCTCAGACCAGCAGGGGGCGAGAGAGAACCAGGGGTTGAGAGTGCTGGCTGCAGATGTCTGCCACTGCTGTATACGTTCCTCTAGCTGACACACACACACACACACACACACACACACAAATAAGTACACATGATCCAAAAATGCATGGAAGAGGAATATCCACCACACCTGCAAAGACTAGCTTATTAGTAGTACTGAAGTGCCTTTCTCTCTCTTACGCACACACTCGCACACACTCACACACACTCACACACACTCACACACACACACACACACTCACACACACACACACATTCACACACATAATCCACCACACCTGAAATTACTTTTAGTTGTGCCAAAGTGCCATCTGCAGAAGAAGCAGGAGATGAGTATAAGGGGAGCTTACATGCCTGTCAGTGTGCTGTGATGGTGGTGGGTATCATTAATAGGCCACTTAACACTCCCTGAGTCTATTAGAAACACTAGCAGAGGGCAGCACTGCTGGCAGTGAGTATGGGTCTTTAGCATATACTCTACCAATGACAACAGCATTTGTTTTAGTAACTCCAAGTGATGGTTTAGCCAGGCTAGCGCCACCTAGTGCTTCAGCTCAATGTCTCATTTAGCTCCACCGCTGTGTCAGGGAGTTAGCCCTAGGCTTCTGTTTGCAGTGGGAACAGTACTGACGGTCATGTTGAATAGGCAGTATCAGTGGGAACAGTACTGACGGTCGTGTTGAATGGGCAGCATCAGTAGGAACAGTACTGACGGTCATGTTGAATGGGCAATATCAGTGGGAACAGTACTGACGGTCATGTTGAATGGGCAGCATCAGTGGGAACAGTACTGACGGTCATGTTGAATGGGCAGCATCAGTGGGAACAGTACTGACGGTCATGTTGAATGGGCAGTATCAGTGGGAACAGTACTGACGGTCATGTTGAATGGGCAGTATCAGTGGGAACAGTACTGACGGTCATGTTGAATGGGCAGCATCAGTGGGACTCACCAGGGCAGAGGTGGCCAGACTCTCTTGTCTCAGGATGTTCTCCAGCAGGTGGAAGAAGCTGACGGCGATCTCCTCCACCACTGCAGGGCTGCTCTGACTCCCCTCCATTGGCCTTAAAGAAGAAGCACACACACACACACACACACACACACACACACACACACACACACACACACACACACACACACACACACACACACACACACACACACACAGCAGGAGTTTCAGATGAGATTAGAGAGGAGGGGAGAGAGATATGTAGTACAAACTGCAGATAACATAAGAATATACAACACACACACACACACACACACACACACGGAGAGAGACAGCTAAGGTAGAGACAGGAGGATGAGAGGTAGAGAATGGAGGGACTCCAAGTGATGAGTGTGTGTGTGAGAGAGAGAGGGAGGGGGGGAGTGAAAAAAAGACAAAAACAGAGAGACCAAAAGCAAGAGTGAAGAAAGGGGAAGAAAAGTAGAAAAGAAAGAGAGTAAAAGACAGAAAGAGCAAATGACAGGAAAAGCAAATGACACAGTGAAAGGAAGAAAGAAAAGAAAAGAGCCCTACTCCTCCTTGACGCTGGGTAAGGGGGCGCTGGGGGTGTCGCTGAGGCCGGGCGCGGCATTGGCACTGGTGGGCACCAGTAGCTCTGACGGGTCCTCTGCCTCCACCTTAATAGTGGGCCTCATCTTCCTCCTCTTCCTCTCTTCCCGCGCTCGCTTCTTCGGCAGTGACAGGTCAAACAGCGCTGATGGGAGGAGCACACACATCAGATTTATCAGAATATAACAAGAGTGGCTAAATCCCAATGCACCCTTCACCCACCCTAAGCCGTCAACCCCCACAGACTCTGGATTGAATCGATCTCATCTCCAGGAAAGAAAGTGTGTGTGTGTGTGTGTGTGATGTCAAACATGAGTCAAGTCAGTTAGGGCTTAGGGGGGAAAACTATGGCTTAGGGGGGAAACTAGGATTCCTACACAGGAGAAGGGCCCTTTATACAACAAAGGGCTGAGACATCTCCTGCGGGTTTGTGCAACTACAGCGACACCTAGTGGTTAATTTGTGCACCTTTACACCAGACCTTTAGGGTCCTGATCCACTGTCTCCACACACAAACTGCTGCTGAAATGACTGAACACACACACACACACACACACACACACACACACACACACACACACACACACACACACACACACAGTGCTCACCCATAGCAGAACCCTTTCTGCCGATGTTGACGCGAGACATGATGTCTCCCAGGTGAAGCTCCTGGGTCACAAGGTCAGGATGGTCCTGCAACATCACAGAATGGACAAGGACTTACACACTCTAACACTGTCTCATATGCGCGTGCACACACACACACACACACACACACACACACACACACACACACACACACACACACACACACACACACACACACACACACACACACACACACACACACACACACCTCCATCATAGCATCAACAAGGACTTACACACTCTCCACAGACACACGCACGCACACATTCAGACTTTCCCAGGAAGAAACAATTTTGTCTCATGCACACACACACCAAAATGATATTTTTACATTTCAGTTCACTTATGAGCTTCAGAAGGTAGCACAATATAAACTGAGTGTGAAGAGCCATTTACATTTTACATTTACATTTAGGCATTTAGCAGACGCTTTTATCCAAAGCGACTTACAAAAGAGGATAACATTCAAGCTACAACACAATGAACTAACAAGGAGTGCATATTGCTAACATAGAATCTGCGCTGTTTTAAGTTGAAAGTGCAATAGTGTAACACAATGTAGAGAAATTAAATTATTAAGTGCATTCTCAAAGTTTACACCAGGAGATATTCTTGGAAGAGCTTAGTCTTCACGAGTTTCTTGAAGGTGGAGAGGGTATCAGTTGATCTGGTAGCACTTGGGAGGTCATTCCACCAGCGCGGAACCAGATATGAGAAGAGTCTGGACCGACCTGCACAAGGTGTTGGCCGTGCTAGAAAACGTTCCTTAGAGGAGCGTAGTGGTCATCGGGTGACATAGGGCTTCAGAAGAGAATTCAAGTAGATGGGAGCAGAGCCATCATTCACCCTGTAGGCCAACATAAGTGCCTTGAATTTAATGCGAGCAGCCAAGGGCAGCCAGTGAAGTTCAATGAACAGAGGTGTGACATGTGCCCTTTTTGGCTGGTTAAAGACCAGACGTGCAGCTGCATTCTGGATCATCTGTAGCGGTCTCACTGCACAGGCTGGTAGGCCTGATAGGAGGACATTGCAGTAGTCAAGACGAGAGATAACCAGGGTCTGAACCAGGAGCTGGGTTGCATGTTGGGTTAGGTACGGCCTGATCTTCCTTATGTTGAATAGGGAAAAACGGCACGACCGAGCCACAGAGGCAACGTGATCTGCAAAGGTCAGTTGGTCATCGATCATGACACCTTGAGACCTTTAAGAGCCCTCAGAGCATTTTGAGTGTTTGTTTATGTGTGTGTCTCACGTGTGTGTGTGCGTGTGTGTGTGTACTAACTGGTTGATGTTTCCTCTTCTCTCGATGTCTCCTTAGCAGAGCTCTAAGATCCTTCTCACCCAGATCCACCTTATCTACAGAGTAAACAACAACACAAACATCAGCTACAACACAAACACATCAACCACAACAGACCTTTAAGGAGGAAGACCAAAGAGGAAGAACATCTCCACACACACACTGGCATCTCACCACCGCATCAATAACAAACACAGAGAATGGGTATGTTATTGTGGATGCCAGGGACAATCTGCGGCCCATATCTGACTGCCATCAGCCAACTGGCATGAGCTGTTGATTGCCAACTATAGGACATCCCCTATAGACCATTTCAACCATTAAAAACAACAACAAAAAAAAACTTGCTTTTTTTGGAAACATTCCTTATCGTTCCCAAACAACTCCCACTACTTTCAAATATGGAATTTATGGAATGCTAAAACGCAAACCCTGTAGGAATAGTCATGAAGGTAATAATTCAACTCTCTTGAAATGGTGCATAGCAAGCATATCTGAAGTTAGTGTGTCAACCAGGCCAGTGCAGACCTGTTATTGGAGAGTATGTGTAGAGAGGTGAGTCCAGAGCTGTTGTGAGGAGAGTGTGTGTGAGGAAAGTGTGTGTGTGAAGAGAGGTGAGTGCAGAGCAGTTGTGAGGAGAGGGGAGTGTGTGTGTGGAGAGAGTGTAAGAGGAGAGAGAGTGTGTGTGTGTGGACAGTGTGTGAGTAGAGAGAAGAGTATGTGGAGAAAGGAGAGTGTGTGGATAGAGGAGAGTGTGTAAGGAGAGACAAGTTATTGCAGAGCTGTTATTGGAGTGTGTCAAAGTCAATGTCAGCTTTATTGTCAAAAGCCATATGTACAGGTTGCACACATAGGATTTGAAATTACAGCACAGCACTCCCTAGGCCCACAGTGAACATTAAACATCTTATAAACAATATCAGTATAATGACAATAAATATAGTGACAAAGCTTATCAATATACACACAGCAAGGACAATATACACATGGCAAAAAGTACAAATAGGCTTGTATATAATACAAATAAGTGAAATACCCAATCCACAGTGTGTGGCGTAATAACACTCAAATGGTGTCATTTAAGCAGCAGTGTCAATTGTTGCAGTGCAAAAAGAAGTGAAGAGAAGTGAAAGAAGTGGGAGTGTGTGTGTGAGAGTAGAGAGCGTCTTTCACCTCTTGTCTTCATATCCTGCGTGGAGAGGCTGGGCAGGACCTTCAGAGGGACTGAAAGCGTCGGAGAGGATGGGGACTGGGGACTCCGCAGCCAGGGGCCCACTTCTGCAAACACACACACACACACAAATATTAACATACAGTAACACACACAGTAATATTAACATATGTTTGCGATTAAACTCATCACATTGCCACATGCAAAGCTAGGATGCTCAGTATATTTTTCCTCCCTGCGGTTCCTGCTGACAGGTTTAGAGACTGCTGATCATGCTGAAGTGTAGCTCAGCAGGCAGAAAGCTGATTGCATCCCAGCAAGCTGGTGATGCTAAACCACAAACACACACAAACACACACACACACACACACACACACACACACACCTCTCTTGAAACTCCTACATTCAGATTTAGTCATACTCTCAGTCTTTTCCACAACAAACTAGGGGCTGCCCAGAGATGAGTCTCTAGCTACTTCCAGCACTACCTGGCCCTTTGTACCATTGCACCCAATGGCAGAACTACCAAGACCGAGCAAATCCACCGTCTGTCTGTAAACTCAGCCCCTCTCAATCCTCCCTCCCCTCCTCTCCTCCTCACAAAACAGTGGCAGTGGCCATGCCAGGAAAGAGCATTTAGGGGCTAATTCATCTAACCCAGGGCATTGTGCCCCAGATGAATGAGAACAACAGGAGTGTGCCTGTGATTAAACACTGGCTATTGTTACTGATGCTGTACTATCAAGCAATCAAACTGAGCCCGTTGTGCTTCAGGGCAGAGCTCCTCTCACACTCACCGTCATCGTCGTCGGACGAGGGGTTGCTGTCCGCGGCGCCGCACTCACTCCTCACCTCCCTCAGGATGCGCTCCACGCGCCTCCTCACCTTCCGTTCGCGCACCTCCGCCGCATCTGGGCCACTGGCGTGCCGCCGCAGGGCCAACTCTGGGCCACCCCGCGCAGCCAGCTCCAGCAATTCCTATGTGCACAGGGAGGGGGAAAAGGGGGAGAAAAGAGGGGGAGGAGGAGGAAGAGAGAGGAGAGAGGATGTTAAAGTAGATAAATAAGAGTTGAGTCAGTAGTGACAAAACCAGAAGAACTGCAACTAGCCATTGCAACCCCACACACAAACACACAAACAAACACACACACACACACACACACACACACACACACACACACACACACACACACACTGTACCTTCCTGGAGATGAGTATCTGGTTGAGGAGCTTGTGGTAATACTGTTGAAGTGAGTAGAGCTGCCTCCTGCGTTGTGATTTGGCGCACAGCTGCCTGTACTTCACCACCTCTGGGTTAAAGTAGCCATCTTGAACAGACAGACACATCACACACATTACAGACATGGTTAAAGTGGCTATCTTAAACAGACAGACACATCACACACATTACAGACATGGTTAAAGTGGCCATCTTGGACAGACAGACACATCACACACATTACAGACATGGTTAAAGTGGCCATCTTGGACAGACAGACACATCACACACATTACAGACATGGTTAAAGTGGCCATCTTGGACAGACAGACACATCACACACATTACAGACATGGTTAAAGTGGCCATCTTGGACAGACAGACAGACATCAGTGATCACAAAAGATTGTCACATATAATAACAGTCGATCAGCCTTCGCCAACTCTTACTTCTTAGTGATATCAAATAGAATAAAATAGGTAGTTTTCACCTGTGTCACAAAAAAGTATTTAGACAAGTCAGCCTGGATGAACCAGTAGCCTATTACATGTAGCAAATAACTACTGAAACCATAAACATAGGCCACGGACATCACTCTTCAGTGGCCACACTGTGTTAATCACATTCTGCTCCACATGTACAAACTACAGAAGCACTGCTAGAATGGAAGATGGAGGGCAGATGGAGGAGGGGGGGCGGTCAAAAGGTCAAAAGGTGAGGGGAGTACCTCTGAAAAGCTTCTGGGCGAGGTGCAGGGGGTTCCCGAAACAGAAGTCATGGTTGTTGAAGAGGGCGCTGACGGTGCGCTCCTGTTCGGCCGCGTTGTCGTCAGGAAAACGGGGAAGAAACTGAGAGAGATGCTCCCTCTGTGTGTCCGTCAGAACCTCAGTCCATGTATTCTCACTCAACACTGAGAAGAAGATCTCAGGCTGCGCGCGCACACACACACACACACACACACACACACACACACACACACACACACACACACACACACACACACACACACACAGAGTCAGCAAACATTCACAAGCCTTCAGAAACACTACTACTTTTTACAATTTTAACTTTCAGCATCACCATCTTCTGGCGATTGAGACTGGTCTAAATCTTACTTGAGTATTTCAACCCCCTTCACCCATGATCCTTTGCAAACTCACATCTTCCAGCAGGTCCTCTGGCAGCCGCACGCAGCTGTTACCCAACATACACTCCTCCATGATTTCGCCATTGGCCTCTGCAGCACCCGACTCCAAGGGGTCAGTCAGCATGTGATCTAAGGCCTCCATCACAGACCTTACTGTGACAACCCAGAGACACCTTCATGAACAACCATGTACAAGCCACGCACAAGCACCAGAGAGAGAGCTCACTGTGTGTATCAGAATACTATGAACCAATACTGCCCTTCAAAAAGTGAGTCAGATCCTAGATGCCCACACAAATTTCACAAGGCCAAGACTAGGCAATGTGAATTACCACAATGCTTTCCATAGACAATTTATGTGTTAACTACTGAAGAATTAGGGCTAGAAATCCTATGAATGATTGCAAAGTAGGTGTAGCAGTAGCAACTATAAATAGAAAAGCAAAAAAATCAAAAGCGGTCTAAGTCCTGTATGAGGTTGCGTATTGAGGTTGAAAGGCATAACGTTAGTCACCATCTCTGCACACCAGTGAACACATAATACATGCAAAATTCATGAGGCTCTGAACCCAATGAATGGCTACATACTCTTTCTACAGACAACTGGAAGGATATCTACCCCGGCAATTAGACGTATTACTGGTGTCCTTGTAGTTCGCACAATTTTCTCTGAAAAAGCGAACTCAAGACAATGACAGACTGGCTCATTCCATCACAGCACAATGCTAACGGGTACTCAAGATGCTCAGGTTCATGACTTTGGCTAGCTTCCTGACAGTTTCATTGCTGACCATCTCTACACCATCTGTAACGTTATTCATACAAACGACACAATTATTACTTTGAACATATGGATTTGGAGAGCCAGTGCTAATAAGTACTGTCCTTGCTAAATCGTTTGTTAAGTAAATGTTATTCTTTGCTTTGATCAACTGACTTTACCAGCCAGCTAGCTTAGCTAGACTGCTACTTACCTCAACCGATAGTCTCCAGCCCTCTTTACACGTGACTGAGTGAATAACGGCACATCATTTTCTTCTGCACATTTTGAACGTGTGGTACTAGATCTTACAGCAGGTTTTCGGGCTAGGTTGTTAATTAAATTACAGCTGTTTAAAGATTTTTTAAAAACCTTTCCAATAACAAGAGAACAATTTCCGTTGTTATTGCTTCCGGGTCTTCTGCTTCTTCTATTAGTGTCGTGTCAGCGACGGGTTTGTGCAGCATTACTGCCATCTGCTGTCGAAGGTAATTATTGCAGTATCTCATTTACCCTACTGACAAACAATGATCGCAGGTGACTAGGCTGTTGGGCTGCCTCCAGTAAACAGCATGGGTGATTTGTGCCAGATTACAACATGAAAATATGCTTCCGTGAACTTGAAGTTAGGCTTTCGAAAGGGGCAGTTAGTGGTTGCCTGATCAGAGTAGACCAGCATGAGATTTTTGGCCTAAATCTGACTTAAAATTAGGCACAGACACTGCCATCACAAGCACAGTGTTTTTCAGGTTTATATGCTCACCTTGTAGGCCAGTATTGCTTTTGTTTCCACTGATTCTCTGCATTGCACGACAAGCTACGTAAAGACTAAATCCAGCCGCATTTTCAGCTTCCTCTCACAGCTGACACCCACACTCGGCGATCGTGATCAAGCGTTATGAAATTGTGGAATTGTGAAATTGGGTTATGAAATCTACCTCTAGATGGCGACAGAGTTGTCTTTTGTATTGGTCAGAGGTGCAGACCAGCTTCCAATTGCTGACAGTAGATAAAAATATGACAAGTTTTGGCACCACATGGCAACTATAATATCCATCTCTAATTTTAAGTTTAGTCCTTATCAAGCTGTCCTGCTCTTGAGACTCAGATTTTTTCCTCTTGGCTGTAGCCGCCTTTGAGTTTATATTATCATTGCATGTACTTCTTTGCATGTACTTTTTAGCATAGTTGTGCCCATGGGTTTAGATGTTTTCTTTTGGATAAACAGGCAACAGACTCTTTTTTAAGATCCATACATTTTGTGTGTGTGTGTGAGAGAGAGAGAGAGAGAGAGAGGAGGTGTATGCAGAAACGAAGAAGAGAAGAGCGACTGAAGGATGAGTGAGACAGAGATGAGTCATGACTAGAGCAACCCAATGAATGAATGAGTGTGTGTGTGTGTGTGAGAGAGAGAGAGAGAGAGAGAGAGAGAGGGTGTATGAATGAGACAGTTGTGTGAAAGAAGAAAGATGAAAGGATATTCATCCATGTGATTGGGTGTGTGGGAGGGCAGAGAGAGGGAGAGAGAGATGGAGGGGGAGAAGAGGAACAAGCACCTCAAGTCCTCCTTCTGTACCTTTTCAGCCCTTTTCACCGGCCTCTCTCTCTTTTCAGACTTGTCTATTTTTACTCCTCTTCACCGCCTGCACAAGGACGGCATGAGAGTGGAGAGCGGACGCAGATGAGCTACACAAGAGACAAGAACTATCTGTGTGTGTGTGTTGAAACAGAGAATGAGTGTGTGTGTGTGTGTGTGTGTGTGTGTGTGTGCGTGCGTGTGTGTGTGCACATTGGGGTGGGGTGACAGACAGACATTGTGTGTGTGTGTGTGAGAGGGAGAGAGAGAGAGAGAGTACTCCACAGTAAGACATTGGCAAACACTAAACTGTCTAAAGTCTTAGACTAGACTAAACTAAAGTCATAAAAGTATTTGAGACTGAAGTTGGTGAAGTAGAGGCTGCATCCAGACGTCAAGCATCACCTCAGCAACAGGTAGCCGATTGGCCAGAGCTTTACATAATCCCACAGATGTATGGACACAACAACAGTCACAGACAGACAGCGGCAAATACACACACACGCACACTGACACACATGAAACACATTCACACAGCCAAACACACATGGCAGACAGGAGAACATTCCATATTAAAATAAGTGAAATATTACATAGTATTGGAATTACAATGATAAATAGATTTATATGATAACACAGATTGCTAGACAGATTGCTAGATAGATAGCTAGATCGATTGATCAATCGATAAATAGATAGACAGACAGACAGATAGATAGATAGATAGATAGATAGATAGATAGATAGATAGATAGATAGATAGATAGATAGATAGACTGTGTGGAGGAGGAATGCTAGGTGCAGAGAGAGCATTACAGGAAGTGCCTTATTTGGTGTTATCATGCACAGTATCCTGGTGTAATAAGAAAGAGTGGGCTGAACAGGAGTGTGTGTGTGTGTGTGTGTGCGTGTGTGTGTGTGTGTGCGTGCACGCTTTGTTAGCTTCCGCTTAGTGTGGGAAGATGATTGTGCCCATGAGTCAAGGGTGTGTGTATGTGTGTGTGTGAATGAGTGCGGTTGTGTGTTGCCAATGTGTCTGTGTGTGTGTGAGCACACGAACAAAATAACTGTCAGCATATGCGTCAGCTCCGAACTCCAGGCTCTGTGAAACCATGGAGACCAATGAGGAGCGAGTGAATGGTGGAGAAGGAGAGAACGACAGGAGCGAGGGATGGAGGGAGGAATAATGGGAAGGTGAGGGAGGAGAAGAGAACACACAATAACCACATGACCACTTCATGCCCTTTAACAAGCTTTAATCAGGGCCTTGAGCCTGCATTTTAGACATGCTGCCAACACAACCACACAGCACTGCTAACAACACACACACACACGCACACACACACACTAGCCACACTGCCTCGTGTGGTGATAGAGGATCAGAAAAATAACACTTCATTTGAAACAGAGGAAAGACAGTGTAGAGATATACAATAATCAATCTCTCCATGTCAATAAATACTGAAGCAAAAATTGCATAAAATATATTGTCAAAATACCACTGTTACTCGCATGTCACTGTACACAGAATTGCACTGACACATAAACATCTCTTGTAATCAAGATAGTTGAATATTAATAATAAATAAAGATCTTAGGAATCATCCTTTACTTAGGCGTAGACAACTCTACGTTTGTGTTTGGAACACTGGGGGCACAGAAGAACCAGTTCAAACAAGTTCCCTCCAGGCACATGAAGTGCATCCAATAGGTAGTCTTCACATTAGTGAATACAAGCATGGCGCTTCTCGTCCCCTCCGAGTGACATCAAATAAAGTCAAGTTAATAAACAAACAAGAAGTGTGCTTTTTTTAAAAAAAACGTAATATTTCCTTATGTAGTTTATAAGAAAGTGTCCTGTTTTGTCTCTTTGTACATGTTGTATAGATATTATACAGCTTAATTTCTGAGAAATGTGACTCCACTAATGACGACAATATGCCATACTTAATTAAGTCATAGACTTATTTCAGAGCGTGTGATCACTGGCCCCATCTGGAAGAGAGAGGAGAGACAGGAGAGAGAACACGAAACAAGATTAGAGATCACTTCAATTGATTAATAAACAATTATCATCTACATATGAAACTACCAGGTATCTGGAGTATTTGGAATGTGTATTTGGGCAAGTCAATGAAAAGTGGACTTTCTTGTTACATCCATAATACCAATAAATAAAATTGCAGGTATTTTTGATATAAATCATTACATAAAATGTAAGTATTTGATGAAAATATATTTAAATAATAGAATGCTTACATCATGTCACATCAATAATGCTAGATTTGCCCCATACAATGTGTATAGTGTACAGTATATAATGTCTATCCATAATGATGTATGTAGTGTAGAGTATGGTCATAAATGTAGGTTAGAGTACGGTTATGTATGTAGGTTAGAGTATGGTTATGTATGTAGTATAGAGTACGGTTATGTATGTAGGTTAGAGTATGGTTATGTATGTAGGGTAGAGTATGGTTATGTATGTAGGGTAGCGTGTGTGAATGCTCACCAGGGTAGACGCCATGCAGGGACTGGTGGTGGGAGAGTTGATACAACTCAGGATGTTGGCCCACAGCGGAGGCCATCAGGGCATCAGCCCCAAACACGGTTTCCATGGACACCAGCTCCTCCAGGAGGGACTGGGCGCAGGACGCTCCGGGGGCAGGGGCCGGTAGCGTGGCAGAAGTCACGGCGGCAGAAGGAGGAGGCAGCGCTGACTCAGGGGATGATGGGATACTGGAGGACTGTGAGGTGGGTAGCGTGGCTGCCATCTCCACCACCTCCATGTCCACATCCATCCCACACAGAGCCACACCCTCCTCCTCTTCTTCCACCAGGCCGACAGCTCCGAGAAACCCGCCCCCAACTGGGTGATTAGGACGCGCCGATTGGACGCTACTGAAGTGGTATTCACCAATGGGGGACTGCGCTCCTTGAGACTGACAGGGGGAGGACCAAGTCTCAGGAGCAGGGGGGGAGTACTGCATGAGGGAGGAGGAGGAGGAGGAGGACGTGGTGGTTGTGAGGGGGTGCAGGGGTGAGGGGGTGTTTTTGGGAGACAGGTCCACTACGATGCTCTCTTCGAACAGAGAGATATCCTGTGGGACAGGTTGGCAGTCTGCGGCACTCGCCCACGTGTTAGTGGGAAACAGCTTGCAGACGGGCACAGCCTCGCTCTGAGGAGGCTGGCAGGGGGGCACAGGGTGGTGGTAGCTGGGGCGAGGGTGTGGGTGAGGGCGGGAGTCGGATGGAGGTGCTTGTTTTGGGTGGAGGGGGTTATCATAGAAACCCTCAGCCACTGCACTGATGTACTGAGCGAGCAGAGAGATCTCCAGCCTCTCAATCTCCTCCTCCGCTCCCACCTTGCCACCGCCCTGAGGGAAGAAGGCCGGGGAGAAGCAGGAATGTTTGGTGGGGGAGGCGTCAGGGGTCAGGAGGCCGTCGGGCAACGCTGGGTTGTAGTGCCCATGGGGCACGTCCACATACAGCGGCCCCCGGATCTCGGGCAGAGCCATGGTTGTGTACTCAGCACCAGGGTCAGCCATGTTGGGCTCAAGATGCAGCTTCCCATATCGGGACTTACGGCAGGCAGCAGCCTCGGTGGGAGGCACTGGCAGCCCTCGGCTATCGGTGTTTAGGGGCTGGGCACAGGTGGTGCCAGAGGTGGCATTGGGCACCACTGACCCAGCCAGAGCATTGGCACTCACCCCTGTAGCTGAGGAGGAGTCCAAGCCATACTGCTCATCCCCAAACAGGAAGTTGCCTGTGCCCCCAAAGCGAGGGGTATAAGGAGGTGTGCAGACAAACTCGCCCTTCTGCTGGGGAGGTGGCGGGGCATGGCCAGAGGGGGGAGAGGGGCGAGGGGGGGAAGGGGTGCTCGGTTTGGACAAGAGACAGCCGAGGCCTGGAGCCTGGCCTGGAGGGGGCCAGTGTGCCCACTCCGCTGACCCAGCAGGGTGAGACTCTCTTGGGGGAAGAGGTTCTGCTGCTGCTGCTGGGTTGGGTGGTTCTGGTGATGGTGGTGGTGATGGTGGAGCTGAAGGTGGGTATCCTGGGGCCCAGCACTGCCCAGCTCGTCCGAAGAGCTCTGGCTGGACGTGGGCAGGCTGAAGTCGAAGGACTGACCCGACAGGCCACTACTGCTGGGTGTGAACACCTGGTCTGGGCTGGACAGTGGTTCTGATGGGCAGCACGGCAGTGCCAGGGGCTCGGGGTAGGGGGTGCCACCACTGCTGGCACCCAGATACAGTGCAAGCTGGTTCTGCTCCAGACACAGCTGCTGGCGTACAGACCAGGCCTCAGCCTCACTGGGAGAGAGGAGAGAGGAGAAGAGAGAGAGAGAGGAGAAGAGAGAGGGAGACAAGAGACAGAGTTACACACACAAATCCGTGATCCATGAAATGTGTATGCATGTCTCTGATACTAAGTGGGTGTCTATGAATGACTGACTGGTGGAGTGTGTGTGTGTGTGTGTGTGTATGTATGTGTGTGTGCGCTGCCATACCTGATGACGTAGTTGAGGCAGCTGACTGGTTGATCGCCCGTCTCCAGCTGCAGCACCATGTAGAGCCACACCCAGGTCCCGTCCAATGCCTCCACCTGGACCACCATCTCCACCCTCCGCTCCCCCGTCTCACGCACTGCAGAGGAGAGAGAGATGCAAACCCCGGGTCAGAACCTAGCCTGTTGCTTTAAAGATGTCCTCAGATGTCTACAGATGTAACTGCCAGAATTAAACACTGATGTTGTGTGAGTGTCTAGTACAGATGAATGTGTGTGAGTCATGATATTTGTGAGGCTGTCTGTATATTAGTCTGTATGTTTGGTGTGTGTGTGTGTTTTACTCACACAGACTGCAGTGTTTTGCTGAGGCGTGGGACAGATCTCTGGGATGAAGCAGGCTGTACCAGGAGCGTGAGCGCAGCATCTCTATGTCATATCCCAGGTACACACTGACGCTGCCAAAACAACAGGAAAACGCGATAAATACAACCAGTAAACACTAAATTAGGACGAACTCATAGATTAAAAAAGTCAGAAAAAACGTGACCTCTCATAGCTCTCGTACCTGTCATGCGCTTCCAGAAACTTCATGTCTCGCGCGTGTCTCGAGTGGAAGCAAGCCAGGAAGAAAGACTGGTCGGACGGCGGCGTGAGCAGAGGGTGCTTGGTTGTGGCGGGGTACGGCGTGCGGGGTTCAAGGGGCGAACAGGAGCACATCCACACGGGGTTCGACGACCAGTAAGACGAGGCGGAAGTCGGGAGCGAAAGGCAACGCGCGCGCACCAACGTCAGCTTGCTCCCAGCGCCCTGACGACGAATGAACTTGGAGGTGTTGAAACGACATCTGAAAAGCCGGTCTGAAACAGTGAGAGGAAAAATAGTTACATTTACATCAGATTTTTTTAGAAAGACCTATGACAAGCAAGACGGTTTATTTTGACACAAATTGAAGTTTGAGGATTTACCTGAATCTGCTGCAGTGGTTGGAACGAGATTGCTTCTTAGGACAAAATGGTCAGTCGGATCGATGATGTCATACACACTGTCACTCTGGGCTACTAGGTCAACCTGTCGTACCATTTGAACAAGTAATCAATTAACTTGTGGTTAGTGATAAGTTCGTGTAGCCCAAACTTATTGTAGGCTAGTGCTGGAAACAGATAAAACACTAAACGCATGTAAAGTCACGATGTCTGCTGCCTCACCATAGAGTGGCCGAGATGCTCCGCGACATTGTCTGACAGATAGAGGAGCTTTCCCTCGCTCGAGATGAGAAGCAGGAATCCTGGCAGCGCGTTAAATACCTCCGACAGTTCGCCTAAGGACAGCAGACTCCCGTTCCCACTGTCCTCGTGACGAGCCGTTATGGCCATCTCTGTGACAGACAGATGGACATGTTGAATGAACACAATAAGTTCTCTCTACTCACCAACACACTCTGATTTAATTCTGTTTTTGTCTTATGTGCTCCTCTCGCTGGTAAACCTAGGCTACAGCAGCACCACTGACAGCGACTGACATTTCAGAACCCTGGACAGAGACACGGCACTCGGCATGAAGTTGGTAAAAGTTTAAAGGTTTAAAGAAAAGTTTTACAAGAAGTTAACCTACTACCCTACTATCGCGCTTACAACCAGTGACTGAAATAAAGAAATAATAACATCAAATGAGTTTTATTTACCTTGACAGAAGAATACGGACTTCCTTGTGTACATGCAGGCGAGAGACATGATGTGGAGGTAGGAGAGCCGTGCCTTGTCTGCATCGGAGATGGGCAGTAGTTCTTTCAGGTTACGGATCTCCGCATTTATCTGGTCCCTCCGTGCCTTCGAAGCCCCCTTTGTTGATCGGTACATTTCTCCAGTTTAAGTCCTGGTTCAGAATTGGTCAGACAGGACAGGGTTCGAGGAGTTTTCGACTGTTGTGTTGAGTAGGCTAAAGTTGTGTTTCACCGTCTGTTCTCCATCGCAGTTTGGATCTGACATATGTCGTGTACACTTATGGTAAGAATGAATGCTTCCCCGAAGTTGTTCAGAGCTCTGTTTATGTAGTCACTGATCTCCAGGATTCGTGTTTCGGTATCCGCAAAAGTGATAGGAGTTCGGCGTGTTGGCTCTTTATATAGTCTCGCTCTTTTGCCGATTGAAAAAAAGGAAGGTTGAGGGAGGGTGACTGAAAAAAAATTCTGTTTCTACCTCTCAGCATCTCTGCCGGTGACGTAGGTTTTTCATGGGAAACCTCAGTAACGCAGAGCGCCAGATTTGGGTATAAGAGAGCAGGGGCGGAGACTGCACGCCGAGCGGCTGGACCTGGTTCTCGCGGCGAGGCGCGCGCACTGGCACAAGTACCAGACGAAAGGAGGATCCGAAGCTTCGCTCCTGACCAGACAATTTTTAACCAACCATCGAGCTCGCCTTAATCGCTATTGATTTTTACATGATTATCTCTCATGTCAAACTGAGAAATGGGTATACTTCACTGACCCCAATTTGGAGAGCAAACCAATGATCTTCAACATTACGCTCAGTTATAAACATCCAAACAGTAGCCGACTTAGAGGTAACATATTGTATTTGCAGACAATACCTGTTGTTATGGAGTTAACTAAAGGATGCCACCATTAAGGAAAGGGTAGGTCTTAGGATGATGCGTGGAGTGAGTGTCACCAGCCCAGTCACCTGCATTGTAGCCTACATACCGTTACTATCAACGCCTTCAGCATCCAAACGTCGCAGAAGCGAGTTGTCGTGACTCCACATTGGGACACGGTACATATGTAACGGTTTAAGTACGCACTTTATATTGGTAGCATAAATTAATGTGTACGCGTTAAAAGCTATCTGATGGGCTGTTTTAGAGCGAACCTGACAGTTCAACGCAAGGAATGATGTGAATCGTGAAACTAGACAAATTACCGTCATTTATATTCCTCTCTGATTATGACCAACACTAATTTAATTTAAGTCAACAACAACAACAACAAACTTTAGAACAAACTGATGGTAGCCTACTTTAAATGATGTTGAACAGCACAGGTTACATGCGAACACACGATTTCAATTATGCTGCGTGGATCAATGCCGCCTTCTGTGTAAAAATAGAACGTAAACAATGCTCAATGTAAACAATGAATCCGTGCGGCTTTGATCTCGATAAGCCACGGAGCGCGTGAACTCCTCCGGACCAGGGCCAGGTCAGAATCAGTCATAATTCAACTGTGCTGTCTTGGAAAGCAGATAAAAAGCTAACCTACAGATCGTTCATGCTATATAAAATGACTGTATATCTGCCAAGCCATGCAAGTTTTGTGGTGTCTGGTGCAAAGTCGTTCCATATAAGTTTAAAAAGTTAACTTATGTAACTATGCATACAAGATAGAGGAAATTGTGTGTGTGTGTGTGTGTGTGTGTGTGTGTGTGCATGCATACATGCATACACGCTTTCTTTGTCTCTCTCTCTTTCTCTCTCTGTGTGAGTGAGAGAGAAAGAGAGCGAGAGAGCGAAAAAAGGAAGACAGAGAGTGCAAAGTGTCTCATTCTTGCTTGAAGGACACTCGTCTAGTTTTTTCATATCTCGCTCTTTCTGCTCCTGTTTATTTTTATCCCCAGAGAAT
>PYXC01002069.1:420000-446839 GCA_015244755.2 Tenualosa ilisha
TACATAGTGAAGTACTGGCATTCACGCACATGTAAGGACCTACTTTAAATGACATGCAAAGTGAAATATCTAACTTTTTATATGAGCCAATTTATATAAAATCTATTTATTTATTGTAATACTACAAATAAAACCCTGTGCACCAACACCTATGGGTAGACTTAATGTTCTCAAACACCACACGATAGCTCATAGTTCATACAGAATATGAAACACATCACTCATTACCTGAGCCCAGTAGTTAAACTTGAGCCTGAAATACTGTTTCTAACACCAACAATAACCATTTTCAAAGAGTTATTTTGACTGACAAGGTAATAAACATGATTTCAGTTTCATTCAGTTTCGGTGTCATTGTACACCAGGACGCCATTCTCATCTCTCAAGTGCTGTAACTGCACAATGAAGCGTTAGCATCAGTAGCAAGTGACAGCCATCACTCATCCCTAATAAAGAATGAGTGAATAATGAACTAGTTAACCATGGAAGTGGCTACGAAGCTGGTAAATGAACCTAAAAACTGTATACAATGTTGCCTGGTGTGCTCTCGAGTGCTAGAGTGACCCATGTGATCCAGTGGAGGTGAGCAAACCTCTTATGTTGGTCCAGCATGTCCTTGTCATTGATGAGGACCTTCAAATCCTTCAGGTTGTGCAGAAACTCCTTCTCCAAGTCCACGTCCATATCCTCCATCATACTGTCTGAACACGGCGGCACACCAGCACAGACGAGGAGACAAAACAAAAAAGTCAAACCTTGTGCACTATGGACCATGCAGGCATCAGACCTTTTAACACCGGTCCATGGACAACAGATTAAAATAACCATTTTGGCACATTTTGATAAATAAGCCACGAATAAATTAGGTCTCTGCTTTCACATTCCATCGTATGTTATCTTAACACAGACGCAGTTTGGGAAACAAAATAGGACATCCAAGCATTGTTTACGTTTTTATGGTTGAAACGGTCTATACTTGACCTGGTCAAATACTCAGAGGTCATGGTAGACTGGATTGTCTAAAAGGTTCATTAAGCCGTTACTCCTGAGAGTCTAATCAGTAATGTCTCCCTGAGCTGCAGTCATCACCCCTGTGGTCACTGTGACATCATCCCAGAATCTGTCCAATCAGAGTCCTCATTAGGAGTCCAGAGGAGGCTGTGGGGGTGTGGCCTCAGGGCTCCCCAGAGCTGGATGGATGGAACCCAGGAGAGAGATGGGATGTAATGGCTTGTCAAGAATATTCCTCTACCTCCTCTCTCTCTCTGCCTCTCGTTTTATTCTAAATCTCCAGCTTTCTATAAACTTATCTCATTATTTTACTTTAACCTTTTCTCTCTGTTGTCATTTTCTTTTTTTTCTGCTCTTCTCTGTCTCCTGGGCCATCTGCCTTGGCCTACTGGTTAGAGCGAAGGGTTTGTTTGATCCCTGACCAGTAGGAAAAATGTGGGTGGGGAATGTAGTTTAGCATCACTCTCCAATGTCCACATCCACAGCTGATGTGGACAAGTTGTTCTCACTTAGACTATAAATGAGTTATTAAGAGTCCCCTTGTCAGCCAATCACAAAACAGTTTTGTTCTCACCTAGACTATAAATGAGTAATTAAGAGTCATCTTGTCAGCCAATCACAAAACAGTTTTGTTCTTACCTAGACTATAAATGGGTAATTAAGTCACCATGTTAGCCAATCACAAAACAGTTTTGTTCTCACCTAGACTATAAATGAGTAATTAAGATTCTTCTTGTCTGCCAAATAGAAAAACATTTTTTTCTTGGCTAGTTTTCTCCTTCTCCCTGTAAAGTGCTTTGAGATGCAGTCTCTGGATCAAATAAATGGAATATTATATTGCCTCCAGGACAAGGGGTTGTGTGACAAAATATGTTTGTCAGGTCCGTACCCAGTGATACACAATCCCAAACTCTACCCCTTATGACCTAGAGGATTCCCACAATGCATCTCACCGACGGCCCCCCACGGTCCAGTAGTTGATGAGCGCCCTGCGCAGAAGGCGAAGTCCTGGAAGGACAGATACTGCAACTTCCTCTTGCCTGTCTCAAAGCGACTGTTAGCGAAGAACACGATGGCAGCATAATCCCTATTTGTCACAAAAACAAACAAACAAACAAACAAAAACATAAACCTAAACACTGACACGTAGACACAGAGGAACTTTTGTTCAGATTTCCATCTCTAGAAAAGCTGAGAGAAGCAAAGCTCAAGCTCTTAGTGATGAAAATTGAATGAGGGACAAATCTCAATCTGCTCTTGAGTAAACTCTACCCTGGATTCCACACTAGCTTACAAAGCACTTTGAGTATACTTAAAATCTACTGTTAATGCATTAAGTTGTTTTAATATAGTACACTCAGTACAGACCAAAGCACCTAAAAAAGCACATTTCTGGACCCCAGTAAGCACACTTCTCTACACTTCTTTCCTACCTGAGTTTCTATAGTTCTCCTTAAATGATCACCAGAGCCCAAGGGCTGACTCACACTGAGCCAGGAAACACTGAGGTCATATTTCTGCAGTGCTTTTATGATACTTGATATTACATGACTAATTCCAGCATCCCTTACTTGGCCAGAGAGTCCGAGAGGAGGAAGTGACGCTTCACGTTGTCCACCAGGGGGCCTTTGAGCTCCTCCACCACTTTGAATACTCGCTTGAAGTTGTCAAACTGCACAGGCAATGGGGAGAGGCGGGTCAGATTCAACAATACCACAACAGTAGCAGCACACAGACAACCAACAAAACCATCAAGAGACGTAACACTGACAGCTACACACAAAACACACAGGCTTTATGATGCCATGGCAGACACAGCCTAACGGCAACAAACACACCACCCTGCCAAGGTCAGGCCACACACACACACACACAGCACTACTCTTCAGTAGTAAACTAACTGCTCTTATAGCCAGGCAGCTGTTCTTGGATCAATGCTATTCCCCGTCTCTCTCTCTCCTTGAAGTAAACATGCACTGCCTGAGCTAACCCACATCGCTGATAACTAGCATGGACTGGAGGCATGTCCATGTTTAATTGCCTTGTCGTGTCTTCCACCTTTTTCCTTCTATTGTCTATTCTGTCAACATATTACACTCAATGGTATTAACTAGTGGTGTATATAATATATTTTCATTTAAATATTGTATATCTGAATGTGTTATGTCATGTTTTGAATGTATGGGTAATAGAAACTACATGTCCCATATCAGATGTAGAGCATTTGGCAAACGCTAGCATGCGTTGTTATTGTATCCTGATGTGCCATATTGATTAGGCTGCTGTCGATAGGACACAGTGAGAAGTCCCAATCCATAGAGCAAACCTCTCTTCCATTGTATAACTAAAAGATGGTATTAAATACATATTAAAATGCATTTAGCCCTTTTTATCGCCATGGTTTCGCCAGAGATTAATTTTTTCCCACATATTCACATTTCCACAAATATTGTACCAAAGTTTGAGAAAAATTCCAAGAAATATAACACAACTGTCTGTAGTTTATGACCTCTCCTATATTTTATAAGATTTTAGGTTCTGATTTGTAAATGCGTTCCTGTCTGTCATAGAGGTAAACAACAGGTGGCTGATGTCATATCCAGATGACAAAACCCAACATGGCAGCTCCATCCGCTAGAGATCCGGTTCTTATCTGTCTCAGATGTGGCTCTTATCTGGCCCTGATGCGGCTCTTATATAGCTCAGATCTGACTGTTATCTGGCCCTGATTCAGTGAGTCAGAGCCAGATCAGCTCCAGGCTCCCTTCAGACCTGCCTCTTTTTGGCCATAAAAGAATGTGTGTGGGGTAGGGGGGCATTTAATGTTTACAATGTGCACGCCTGTATGTGTGTGTGTGTCTGTGTGAATACTTGTGTGTGTGTGTGTGTGTGTGTGTGTATGTGTGTGTGTAAGTGAGATAGTGACAGTAAGAGTTGTTGACGTCCAGCACACCTGCCGCCCTGCAGCTCTTCACGCTGATGCCTGTCTTGGAGCTGATGTCGTCCAGATCCTTCTTCATGCCCTTGGACAGCTTCTTGCCCAGCACCTCTCTAGCAAAGGCGTTGTCAAATTGATAGTACCTATCAGACCAAACCAATCAAATACAAGACCAGACAAATGAGACAAGACCTGACCAATCAAACACCTGGTAAAGGCGTTGTCAAACTGAAAGTACCTGACAGACCAAACCAATCAAATACAAAACCAGACAAATAAAACACCTAGTAATGCTGTTATCAAACTGATAGTACCTGACAGACCAAACCAATCAAATACAAGACCAGACAAATAAAACACCTGGTAATGGCGTTGTCAGACTATTAATACTTATCACACCAGACCAAACTTTTTGACAGGAACATCTCTCTCGCAAAGGCGTTGTCAAACTGATAGTACCTATCAGACTAGACCAATCAAACAGGGACAGTGTATGACACAGACAGACAGTGTATGAGACTTGAGTGTTTGATCTTACCCTAATTTCTTCATCATGCCATCATCAACCCTCTTGTGTTTGTGTGTGTGTGTGTGTGTGTCCGTGTACCTCTCTATCATCATGGCCTGTTTCTGAGGGGGGATCTGGAAGAGCAGCTGGTTGCCCAGTTTGGAGGGGCTCTGAAGAAGCTTCTCACACATTTGGAAGGTTCTGAACTGGTCCATGGTGTCGCTCAACACCACGTCTGCACTCACATCGCAGTCCCGCAAACCCCCCGCCTCCATGCGCAGCCGCACAGCATCGTTCACTACTCAGGAAAGGAGAGCAGAGAAAGAGAGAGAAAGTGTGATTAATATTTTATCATTCACGAAGAGCTGCACTTCCTTACAGGAAGATTGAGAACAAGAGGAAGGATTTAATGGCAAGAGACTATCCACTAGGCTATAACTACCCTTCCAGGCATGTGTTATGAAATATAGCCTACCTGCATATCCATCCAGCCAAAGCTGGTATACGTCCTCATCCACGATGGTATTGTTTCCTACAAACACATCCAGCTCCACCGACATGATCTGTTATAAACACACACACACACACACACACACACACAATTGCACATTAGTTTATTACTTGACAGTTCTCCAAGAGCAGCATCAGGGAGCGTGTGTGCGTGTGTATGCGTATGCGTGTGTGTGTATTTGTGTGTGTGTGTGTATGTGTGTGTGCGCGTGTGACCAGAATCGTAAAAAAGCCTACTGTTTGGCTGAAAATAAAATTCAAAAGCTGCAGTTTGGAGAAAAGGATACATCAGACCATAACAGTTAACTCCCCAGTCAAAGAAACTAGCGCGCAGCAGAGGCCTGGATCCGTCAGAAACTATTTTAACGCCAAAGCTTGTTAAAGCATTACTTAAGCTCTCACAGGACAGTCACGAAATACACTCTCGCACTTACCTTGCTTTATGAGTTATTCCGTAGTTTAAGTGTGGTAGCGGCAGTCGGGAATGAACGAAGGCTAGCTGACACTAAAATGCAGAAGGTAACGTCTTCGTGCTTGCTCGTAGAACTGCATCTGCAAACTCGTGGTTGTATCCTACCTTTACACACAGTTATCTTTTGTTATTGACGTATTGCGCACTTAAATTTCCAAAGTCGCTACAGACAAATACCCTCTACTACAACACTAATACACTGACTATATCAGTAACCCAAACTATAAATTGAAACTACTTATTTGTAGATGTCAGGCATGAAACCAGACTCATCATCCAACCCTTTCACAACACATGCAGATATTTTTGACAATTCGCAGCCTCGAACAGCGGTCAGACCCAGCTCTTGTTTTGACATGCTCGAGATAAGACTCAATACTGCCATCTATCGCAAAGGAGGGTGCCAGTTGACTACCCTCTGTACCTTCAGTATAAAACCTACAAACTACAAAACCTGTTTTGAGCCCTGTCTTATTTGATCACCTTGGTTCCTTCAGATCGCGTGTTGCATTCTACTTTTATGCTAAAAAGCTGCCATTGTTGAGAAACTGGTCATGTCTGTACAAAGGTCTGTGAATGATTGACTACACCCCTAGGTGTTGCTGAAGAGGTCATTCTGCCATCAATGTCACTGCTAAAATTAGGTTTTGTTTTCCCTCTCTCAACGTGTTTGCATTTCATTCAAATGCACATTATCTTAATACGTCTAGTGTTTAAAACAATCGGATGATTCAAAGACATGTTTACTACTGTACGGTTGTGTGGCTCCTGTAATTTTCCTCTGTATGTTTGTGGGCAGCCTACCAGACTAGTGTGGCCTATGTGGTGCATATTGTGAAACAGAATAACTCCTCTGGGAACAAATCAAACAAAATCTACCTACAGTGGAGTGCCTGCTTTGAACACGCTGGTAGTCCACGTGTTCAGGGCAAATGTGGCTGCCATTGCATCATCTGGGTGGGTCTTTAGCTGTGGTGTTACATCAGTGAGTCACCCTGCCATGTGCACTTGCTGTGGGTGTTGAGGAGGGTACCATATTCAATTATTAAAATACTTAAATATTAATTCCTTCATGTTCTCCTCATCAGGACATAGTTTAGAGGAACAGGCACGCTTTACTCCTCAGACAAAATATTTCTTAGGATGTGAATCTTGAGTCATCAGGAAGTGAAAACAAGTGACACGTCAAATTCAGGAACACACAACACAGAAGAATTTTTCTGTTACCTAAATATATACATATACCTGCATAATAGAAAATGTAACACTTTTTAATGCCTTTTTATGACCATTATTATTGAAATTTAAGACCAACATGACAACCTTTCCTGCCAAAAAATGCACAGGTTTGTTAGGTTTTAAGTGAAATTTATAGATTCTATTCTCATAAGATATACATTTTTAATCATGCTATCGACTGCAATTGAACCACACAACAGATCAAATGAACTAAATGGTGTTTTTAGACCTATTGAACAATATTACACTACACTGAAGACTTTTTCAGACCTTAACTTCATACATTTAAATTTTAGACTTCTTACAACTTTTTAAGACCCCACAAAAACCCTGAACAGCATGTGCACATACTCTTACAGTAAGTGTGTGGACAGGCCCAAAAAAGACAACCCTTTGTTTATTTCTCAGTGTTTATTGATACTCATGCAGATAAACCAGCTGTCTGCCATCACGGGTATAAACTGTCATACAATCATATGAAACTAACATTTGAACAAATAAATTGCATACAAAATACACTGGTGTATTATATAACAATAATTCTGCACTCGAGGCTACCTCTGTAGCTTGACTATACTGTGCAGTTGGTAACAGTCTGATACAATCAGCATATTGTCAGCTTTCTGTTATACCATACATGTATCTATGTAGTAACATCACAGGTCGAGGAACTAGGCCAGGGAAGACACCGTCCTGCAGTTTGGTCTTACATGCCGAGGGTTCCATCGCTATGAACGTTTTCAACACTAATAATGCCATCAGAAAAATTCTCCAAAGACAGTCACTGACTCCAAAGCTAACAGTGTCAGTCAAGGACAAAGAACAGTATTGCAAGGCAGCCTACACATTCTAGCAAAGTAGCTGGGCTTCATGTAAAACCCAGAAGCTTGACTTGTACTTAGAAAGACTGAAAATTAATCTCTATCACAATTCGTACACAAAGCAAAAGATGGAACATAAAATGGATTCTTTTTAAGTTGTAATGAGAGGACCAATAACACAAACAGAAACCACACAAAGTGAAATAATAACAACACCCAGTGCCAGTTGCTTGAATGGAAAAGTAACCATCGTGGATAGCTAGTAAAAGGACAGTGGGTGTGCCATACACAATATTAGTCACTGGAGTTCTCCGACAAACAGCAAAGAAGAGTAACAGTGTATAAGATATGAGCAGGTCTAAAACTTATGCCAACAAAATCACTATACCTCCCCATAACAATGTGGATCTGTTGTCTGTTCCACATACCTGCACTTAAAGGAAATGAGCAAATATCAGTGTTTAACAAAATAAAATCATAACAGTGTTTATGTTATATAACAGCACAACACCATGCCTTAATACCATATAGTGTTGCTGTAAGCATGAATCACTCACTGAAGTGGATTAGTTGTATGCGTTGTATGCTTTGCTTGAGTCATGGCCTGGTAAGAACAGAGAGGCTGGCTTGTTCTGTAGATGCAAGTTACTACAGGGCTTTTCGACTTGGAGGCCAGACATGTTTCTGCATAGTGTGCAAACATGTCTGCCTGTGAGTGCAATGGAGTCGATTTTCTATTTCCTTTGAACTGCAGAACATCTGTGTCATTACACATACACACACACACACACACACACACACCTGCCAGGTGACACATACTCTAAACTATTCAATTTTTACTTTGACTCTGACTGTCTGAAATCGTGTTGTGTGTATAATAACATACATGTAACGCATATATAAATGTACGTATATATAACGTATTGATTCTCTGCAATGTGAACACACACTTGGGTATTCCTCACACTTCCACCTCCATCTCTCAACATACAAGCTCCACCGTGTCACCACCTACGCATTAGAAATACAACCATGTTTTTTTGCCACCATAGGCCAGTCCTCCACACACCTTATCCACCCTTTGACTCCACACACCCTTATCCACCCTATTCTCTGCGGTTACAAAGGGGCACTATGTTAGTTAATTTATGTTTAAACTTCCGGATATCACTAGCTGGGGCTGAGGCTGAGTGCTGAATAAAAATAATAATAATAAAACTCCTAAAAAACTTAATGTGTGCTCTTTTCATTTTGTTGAGAGGAAACCCACCAAACAACACCCTTCCTCAGAGATAGGGATGGCATGAATGCTATGAATCTCTGGTGAAGCGTCCACATAGGAAGTTTCAACACAAAGTACAAAACTATTCAAATGGGTGAGGCAGAATAGGGTGGATAGGCCTAAGAACGGCTTAGGGCAGGGTGTACACAGAGTGACTTTACACAACCTCCTGAAACTCCACCCTCCACCTGTGTGAGCTGAATATACAACAATCCACTGCAATTCATTAGCATTTGTCAGACAGAGAAAAGATGATACTTGTACCAGGTAAGACAAGGCAAATCCACTGAGGCTACAACAATAGTAGGAGACTCCCATGTGATGCTGAGAACTATGGCAAATGTGTGGTAAAGCCTCCTCTCTCTGAAAACCTGGAGAGATGCCCTCAATACCTTAATGTAAACTACACTGGGTGCTTCATCCTCCTGAGTATCACACACATATCAATATATGAATAAAGAAATGCACTCAACAGCTTCGCTTTTTATTTTTGTAACGTGTTCAGTTGGCCCAAAGAAGCTGTTGCGTGCTTTACTTTAGTCATGGCCCTTCAGATGACTGTGGCATCTGCTCTGCACATAAGGTTAGCTACCCTAATCCAGCACATGAGACAGATTTGGGCTTCACTGTCCTGGTGTCACCCTCATACAGTAAGCAGTACAAGGAACCTGGTCTGAACCAGCAGAGCCAGTTTTACAGAGAACCAGTGTGGTCATCATCTTCATCACCATCCTCCTCCTCCTCGTCATCATCATGGCGGCTGTGGCGAGCTATCTTGCAGATAGGCTTATGAGCCTCCAGGACTAGCTCCAGCTTCTCCTTCTCCCGCTCCAGCTCTGCGATTTCCTCCTGCAGCTGAGACTGAACGCTCTCCAGCTGGTCGCTCTCCTGCACAGGGCAGAGGAAATCCACAGGGTGAGCAAATAAACAAACGAACGAACAACAACAATCTCCTTCCCCTCCTGCCTGTTCGAAAGATTTGTGCAGTGAGAGTGAAATGAGCCTCACAGCAACAAACACAACAGCAACAATAAACCTCCACGGGGTTATTCCAATTGGATGCATCTGTGATAAACCTGACTAATTAACCTAGAGATAGTGGTAAAACTGCTAATAGTGTAGGCTGCTGGCTTTGTTTAGTTAAGAGAATGAAGACTCTAGGCTCTTCTATTAGCAGGTTTATCACTACCTCTGGGTAAGCCACTTGACCACCATCTTGAAATGGCCCTCGGTGCGCCTCCTCCTGCAGCTGGGCTACGTCTCCCTCCAGTATGGAGCAGGAGGGAAAAAGATGAGCAACAAACAATGTCAATGACAAACACCAAACACATTCGATCCCCCGGCGCACAGAGCAGCACTGCATCTGCACACACAAACACACCTGTAACTCCCTGACAGCTGACGTGTACTGCACACATCTGGAGCAGCTGCATCCACTAGCAGACTGTGGTGTTTTCAGTCAGACTATAGTCTGACTGACCTATAGGTGCAATTATATGTTGGAGAACTCAGTGACCTGCAGCTGTGTATCGCTGTTTTGACTCCTGCACTCCTCACCTAACCTCACCGAACCCCATGCCCATCTGCTTCTCTCTCTCTAACGTACAGTCATATGATTAATTGTGTACCTGTGTGTGTGTGTGTTTGTATAACTGCATGTGTGTGTGCATGTGTGTTTGAGTACCTGTGTGTATGTGTGTGTATGTGGGGGTGTTTCTCTGTGTGTGTGTGTTCGTGTGTGTTTAGCTTACATTTTGCAGGGTGTCGGTGAGCTCACGACGCCGATTTCTGCACTTTGCTGCGGCCATGCGATTGCGTTCCCTGCGTAGCCTCCTCCTCTCAGCCTCCTCCTGACACATCTAGACCAGGCAGACAGGAAAGACAGAGAGAGAGAGAGAGATAGGGACAGAGAGAGAGCAATAGAGGGGGGGATGGAGAGAGCAGAACATCATGATGAAACAGGAGAGAAATCAGCACCACATAAGAGAAATGCATCCTACAGCACAATATGGATTACAAATACTGTTAAAACAAGGCTTGACCCTCATGACGTCATTGATTTGTTTTGTATAGAAAAATTCTACTTCTGGCTAAACAATATATTCCATATTCTTTGGTGAAAAATATTGTTATGTGATTTCAGATGTGAACTAAGCTTTAGAATACTAAGCACATGTCACACTTCAAGCTATCGAAACACAAAATTGTTTTGCCTGTACAGCTTAAGATGTGTTTGTGAATGGTTAATCTATATCCTATGACCGTTATTAAAGCAAGTCATCCTGCAATCAAGTTGCCTATGCGATTCTGTACCTCATTACACTTTCGATGTGTAACCATAGCGACATCTGGTGGTAGTACTATACCACAACTTCCTAAAAAAAAACTTGGTCGGACTAGATACACCACAACCAACGACTCCTCCACCACACCAATCTCTGCCTCTGTTTAAACCACCCACAAGCACGCATTCAACCACCCCCGCGCCGACTTAGCTCTCTGTTCTCCCTCTCCCTTATTCCCGCTCAAATTCTGCCGTTATGACTCACGCGGCCCGCACTGCGTGACTCAGGTGTGTGAATCACATTACCGCACGCCATGAGTCAGCGGGAGGCCCCTTCCATTCTCCTTTTACCCCGCTTTGTGTCTTCACAAACAACATGCACACCATAACACCAACAACACCCACTTTTTCATCCAGACGGCCCGTCACCTTTGTCCTCATTCTGCCCGTGGCCCCGGGGCAGCGTGGGCGTGCTTGGCAGCAGTCGTGGGCCGGGGCCGGTGGGCGACCGAAGGGCTCCTCGTGGGGCATGAATGAGGCCAGCGTCTGCCATGAGGATTCGGGCTGGGTCCAGAGTGAGGACTGCAGCAGCCAGCGGAGGTCCTGGCTGGACGTGATGACATCCAAGCTGGGGCTTGTCATGGCTGGCCCCAGCTCCTTCTGAAACCAAAGAGGAACCCAAAGACGCAGCAAGAAGAAAGAAGGGTGCGCATCAGTGTGAGAGATAACAAAAGAAAACCACTGCTCTTATATTAATCTTTTTTGTACTTTGAAAACAAATAACATAGCTTATGTATGGTATGGCCTGCCTGCCTTTAATTTAACCTTTACTGAATTGGTGTAAATTTGGCGTGCGTTTTCTCCTCTGGATTGTAGGCCTATTATTGGTTGTTGTGAGTTAGCCAACTCCTATGCTGAAAGTAGCCTATATTAATTTATGATTATGTGTGTTTCCTACCTGTTGCACCTGCTGCGTCTGCGCAGTTACACACGGGGAATGTCCCGAAGAAGTTTGCAGGAATCCGGCGCAGTTCTGATTTGGCCCGGAGATTAACATGCTTTCTCCACTCCCGTGTGGATTTTGAAAATTGCCACTAAGTCAGGGGAATTTCAGAGTTAGTTAAAGGTCTAGACACCTGCACAATGTCGTCTTTTACGTCGCTTTAAATATTCTAAATTTCTAATATAAACAATCATTAAAGCTTTTCGGCATTATGCAACCATGTTAGTCAACAAACGCTCACGCATTGTTGATGGCACGAATTCGTTTACCTCAATCCAGGCATGTCGTAGGGTGTTGTTCACAAAGTCATTCCTTTGAAGCTGTGCATCACGATAGCTCACGTGTGAAGAGGCAAGTCTCGACTATTCCACAGGTTATAATATTATTATTTAAAAAGGTAAACGCCCTCGCTACTACCCAAGCGAGTGTTGCCTTGCATCCCACAGTAATCCAGCGTGCGTTTGAGCTCACTGCGTGCGGCTATACCCTGAAATAGTCAGTCTCCGCCCACTCCATAATGGGATACCATCAACATTCTCAGAGAGACGTTAGGCGTAGTTCTGCGCCAGATTAAATTTCCCTAACTGTGGTTTCACTTTGACCTCACATGAAATAAAGGCAAGAAATATGTGCATTAATGGCACTGTGAAAATTACTGGTGGAGTTTACCTTGAGTCACCTTAAGGTGTAGGCTATAGAAACGCTTGTAACGTATTTCCACCTGTAGAATCCACAAGGCAAAAAATAGTGTCATCCAGAAAGTTTTAGCTTACTAATGAGGTAGTTTTGTGTCAGAGAGCGTGTAGTATTAATTCGCGCTGACACTGGCTACCTCTCCTGAGATGAGGATACATTGAGTAAACTGACCAAAGATTCATTCAGCAAACTGTGCTTGTCATGATGAGGATATTGACTCTGAAGGAAGGAATGCAAGGGGTTCCGTTACTCTCCCTCTCTCTTTCACTCTCAGTGCCTCACTAACATTCTGCTGTGGTTTGCTTGTGACAAGCAGAAAGCACGTGCTTTAATCTCACTTCTCTATTTTAAATGTAAGGAATTTAGGGAAACTGATCATAGTGAGATTCACATTAGTCAGGCCTGTATTACATTGGTTATTACACTGATTATTACATAGATTCACTGCACAAGAGGTGTTTTTTATTAAGGATATGAATCAGAGCTATGCAATGACGGCTTCCAGTAACTTTAAAGGGTTAATTGTAGTAGCAGTAAAATGCACTTACAACTAAATAGTAATAACACCAGTGTCTGATGTCTGTCTTCTCTGGCTTGGCGGGAAATGGTGGTGGCAGCTGTTCGTGATTAAGGCCTGAAATTCCTGACACTGTTACTCACAGAGCCAGAGCCACTGCTCAACTGACACAAACACACGGGACACGCAGCCACTTTTTAAACCATAAGGACACTCAGTCACATCTCAACCGTCACAGTCACACACAGGCAGTTCTGAACTGACATAAATTGATACACACACACTGACAAACATTTCTGAAGTGACACACACACACACACACACACACAGCACAAGCACATCAGCTTCCTCATCATGTCTCGATGGCCTTCAGTGGCACTGATCCCAGCTGCTGCTCCCGCTCCATCTTGAGTAATTAACACACACTTACGCACACACACACACACACACACAAGCCCTGCATCAGCACCATCAGGGCCAGGAGGAGTGTGTCACCAATCAGGCTACATGTGTGTTACTGGAGGAATCCCAATGCCCCACCCCTAATCCTAAACCCTTAGCCCTCAGAGACAACTGGGATGAATCAACCAACCATGAAGTCAGTTTCTGGATGTGAAGTCTTTGAGGGTTCAGGGCTTAGGGCATAATGGGGGATATTGGGATTCAGACAATGTGTCCTGCTGGCCAATAAGATGACAGGGCTTTTGGGGGTCTTCAGAGTAAGTGAACATTTACATGTCGGTGTGATTCACCTCGACTAGCGTCCCCCTGAGTCCAAACAGCTTGGACTCCCATTATGAAGAAGCACATCCAGCAAAAACTGAAGAGCTCAAGTGACTCACGCTGCTGCAGAGGAGCCCAAGAGGGTTTGTTGGGAAAAGACACTTGCAAGATTGGGAACAAGAAAGTGATGAGCAGTTAAATTCGCCTGTTTTTCACTCATGATGGTGAATAAAGTCATTTAGTTTCCAAATGTGATGTAATGAGTCCCGTGCCATCTAAGACACAAGACTTGAATCAACACTGCATGCATGGAAAAGATTCAGCTTGCTGACATTATAGTCATTAGGTTACTTTAGATAGGAACATTTTTATGGTTTAAATATTTGAACAAATCAGGTGGTCAGACAGTGGACTCTGAAATTTCATCTAAAGCAGGTAATTAGAAGCCATTTTTTAAGTGGACTGCTGGTCACGGAAACACTACCATAGCCTACTGGACATTTACACCTACTTACAATCATGAAGATGTTATAGGGCATTCGAAGTCCCTGCATGAATGTTCATGCATTTAAGCAAGATTATCTGAAAACACCATCACCACTGCAAAATGTGTCCAATCGACTCGCAACGAGAAGAGACTATGAGCCTAGGATAAATGATACTGGGGACATTGTGCATAGTGAAAAACAACATATTTATTCCAGGACAATCAGTGTACCAAGACATAAATGAAAGAAAATTATAGTGATTGCCTCAAAGACTTTTATGACAAGCTCTCTGTCAGTGAAGAAATGACTTTAAAGACTGGGATGATGATGCAAATCTGGGTAGCACAATTGTGCCTTCTCCAGGCTGTTTACAAGTTATCAACAGAAGTTTACCCTTACACTTTCTTTATTACTCTGGTGTCTCTAGAGAGGACAAAAAACATACAGGTTTACTGAACATTCAAAATGGTCTGTATGCTCCAACAGTGACGTCGAAAAGTTTAGCATTGTTTATCTTTCCTTCTTTGTCCAGCAGGAAGTAGAATTTGTGACCGCTGACCTTGAGGGGGATGAAAGAGGGGGACTCGTGCCTGTGAGCGTGGCAGGCTACCTGAGACAGAGGTATGGTCAGGCTTCGTGCCTTACTCGTCCCCAGGGGTGACTGCGTGGACACTGTCACCATACCGCCACCCTTGTGCAGAATCACGCTACTGACGGAGCGCCGGGAAAACAGAACGCCCAGTCCGACTATCACAGCACCTGTTTTTGGACAGAGAAATAGTGTTGTTAGCCACTCCAGCCATGTAAATAACCTGATGCGACGGATACATCTGTCAACTTTGAAAAGATCAGGTAAAGATTTTGAAAAGATTGTAGTTCTTTAATGAAGAGCCCAACACTCAAAGTTGTATGATATATCAGCAGTACCCTCACATTTAACAGAACCATATCAAAATTCCACTCACCAATGGCAAGACATCCTGTAGTAAACCCAAACCTCCACGCATTTGACCCTAAATTCATATCAAAACTAAACCATCCAAGTTCTGTTCTAACTTTTTTTTGCTCACTAGCGCCACTCTTCGTGTTTCGCAAGCCAGTGTAGGCAAAGTGGGCGAGGTACGTCCAGAAAATAAACTGGCCCCCGCAGAAGAAGCACAGAAATCTGAAGAATCTGGTGCGGTCATGCTCAAACAAGATAACGTCTTTGGCAACAGCTGTGTTTGTGGAAAAGGTGGAAAGCCCCCTTCTTAAGTCGTTATTGACAGGGTCAATCCATCGTCCATGTTGCTTTTTCGGTCGAGTCCATAGTTTGCTAGTATTTAACTGGCACATGGTTCTTATTGTAACCCATCGACTCATTATACATCTAAGATAAGTCTGACATGATGGCGAGCTTAGTGGTGTGCGAATCGAAAGGTTTAATATCCACTGAGGTTGTTGCTGGATGTGATTCTTTGCAGTTGTCCTAAGAGTCCTTAGTTGTGCAACGTTTACGATCCGCTGAGTGATAAAACATGAGCGACCAGACGCGGCACCAGACAGCAGACATAACAAACCCATCCTTCGCTGTTCTCTTCTTGTAGTGCTGAAAAAATAATTACTGTTATTTATATTAAACAGCTGTATTGTACAGTGTTTTGGCTACACTGATCAACGTGCCCTTTGGATGCCACCATGATGTGACAAACTACGGACGCTCCGAAGGCTCAAAAAGTACGGTGGCATGTTCACGTTGTCAAAATAGGCCATTTGCATCACGTCGCCCACAGCTGTTTGTTTGCAAGGCAGTTTGTGAAATAAATAACTGGTATATTATGTAATATGCGTTATTTTTCATTAGTGTAATTTAATTTTCATGTAGACCATAACGCAACATACATATTTGGCTATATTAGCCTGTTTTGGGTGGATTTTAAACATCACAGACTTAATTACAAGAAAACCATTCTTTTGATTGTAGAGTCACAAGTTAAAAGGTGTAGAAGAGACCTAGGCTGATAGCCTACACTACAACTATATATATGACACATCACCCACTAGACCATTATTAGGCCTAGTGATATGTATGTAATCAGCATTATCAGCAGTGATCAGCACTGATCAGCAATCAGTGTTAGTTTGCTTCTTGGCTTTCTTTGTTGTGTTTAAGATGGAGATGGCTGAGGGTATGGCCTTCTGCTGTAGCTGACTTTATTGCATCTTTTTCCCAGATGGCAGGAGCTGGAAATGACTGTAGGCTGTTGTGTGGTGTCCTGTGATATTGCCTGTGCGATGCATATTATGGCCTTGCCCTTGCTGTGTAGTTCTTGCATGTTTACGGTTTGCAGACCAATTATTTTTTGTGGCAGTGTGGGTTATATGTGCGTTATGAGCTATCCCAAATAGTGGATGCTGCTGACTCAGTAGTAGTATCATGCTACTCAGCAGTGCTACAGTACTATTGGATGAACCACTGATTCATTCACTTCTCGCACAAAACCTGTTTCTGCATTGTATAGGCCTGTATTGCTGCATTGACAGAACACCTAAAACAATAGATTGTGATTTTGCCTATGCACATCAAGAGACATAAATTACCCTTTGACATCACTGTGCAAGTAATATGCTCTGTCTTGCCCTCTCTCTCTTTCACACACACACGCACACACACACACACACACACACACACACACACACACACACACACACACACACCACCCTCAAGCACTCTCAGCATGTCACCCCAAGGAACCAAATATGTGCTGGTTTTACAAAAACAGTCTCAATGGTAGGCCAAATCCTGTCTGTAAGAGTACGCATATTTATCCCTGAGTCAGCATCAGTCAGCACTGCCCTGACTGATAGGGGAAATGATGGCATGCTGGTGCTACACTCTGATGCACTGAGGTTCTTTTGTTTGTCACACTACTGACCTCTAGTGGACATGTTTTATCAATGGCGACTCATCCATTGTCTGTCCAACCAAGGCTGGATAAAATCACAGACTGCAGACTGGAGATCGCTTTCCACTGTAAAAGGAGATAAATGCTTAAACCTACAATCATGAGATGTAACACATCAAACAATCAATCAGTACAATTTATACATTAGTCTATTACATTTATACAGTAATTGCAAGGTGACATGTTTCTGTTCACTGTGTGATACTTTATGTGAGGTCTTTGGATCTGCTGACCATTTAGAACCCTGACTTGTAAACAAATCTGCACAAGCTGAAGCAGAAAAAGTGCACTGTGTACAGGAGACCTGTCAAACGTACGTGTCTAGATTCAGAGGCGTTTTCAACTGCAACTTTAATATTTCCAGACCAGAGTTTATTTCAATTTAGGATTTTACCCTTCAAGTCAGTAGGGTTTTGAAGCTTAGCTCATGTCTATTTATAAAATCAGAACAGCTTTGAAGATTCAAGCATCTGAGTATTCATTGCTGTCCATAGCAGAAGATTCAGTTTAGCCAGTCTGGGCCTCAGAGCGCTCCCTCATTTGAAAAGCTATAAACAAATTAAATTTAAATTAAAGCCTATTATGAGTGGCATTCTCTCTGTCCCTCTCTTTTTGCAAACAAACAAAAAATACATTTGAATGTATATTCTTTTTACCATGCATCTTCATGACAGCTTTACATGCTATTTCTTTAGCCAACTTAACTAGGTCACTTATCAATCGTCTACTTTTCAATTAACAGTGAGAAAAATCTACCCAGCAAGTGCCCAACTGCTTCAGTGAAACAGTCCAGTTGACCTCAGCAGTCAACAGTCAAAAGTGTGCAAAGGTATGTCAGTAAATTCCACTTCAGGAATCTTATCCATGCCAAACATTTTGCGCTTGTTTACTTTTTTTTGCTGAAGCATATTGCCATGTGTTATTTCATACTTTTGATGTCAGTGTCATTTTACAATTAACAAAAAATTATTTGAGCTGCCTATTAACATAATAAGTCTACTGCAAAAACAAAATCTGTTTGGATCTGTTAGAGCATGTTACATCACATCTGCAAACAGGCTTTGTCTACTTGATTTGGACCAAAGATGCTTTTGTTTCTCCAGCCTGAAGGCCTGTCAACGCCATCTATCTCTACAAATTACGCAGGCTATAGATCACTGCCAATTGTCCATAGGCCATTGAATTTGTGTAGGCCATTTGTGGCTATGGAAATGTCCTTTCGGCCATATATGGAGTCTGGTGCAGCCAAAAGACAATTGTGTGAAAGGAGTGGGGTGAGGCGCGTGGACAGCCACCGTGTCCTTATTTGGAAGCGAGTCCCCATTTCCCGGTGAGACTGAATGAGAGGCGGGGCCGGCCGTCCACCACGGTGAGGACAGTGGCATTTCTCCAAAGAGTTTCACGCCCCGGGGCTGTGTGCGATACACAGAACACCGTTTCACCACATAAAATGGCTTTGCTGTAGTGGTCTCTTAAAACTGTGCGACGTCCTGCAATAGTAATTAAAGTCAAATGTACACAACGACATGCACGCTCAATATGATACAACGATGATGCTTTTGAAATGTCTAGTTAGAGCAGGTTCCACTCATCCTCCGCAGCTGTCGCAACGATTTGTGTCACCACTATAATACAGTTCCCATCATCCTCCACGACTACTCCTCCCTTTGTCCGCATGCCCGCATCACTAAGCGCGTGTCCGACCATTGTGCGTGCAAATAAAAGAACACTGCACTGCTGAAAACCCAACGTCGACGAAGATCGAATCATGGTATGTCAATATTTCATGTAAATTTTATATTGCTTTCTATCCAATATCTGCCTTAACAATATGCCAAGACATTGATACGCCATGTAGCGCGAAATATTCGCCTGCTCACTGGATAAGCGTAAGGAACGTTATGTAGCTAACCGCCTAGCTATCCTCATATGTTAACGTTACAAGCAAATTATGCATAAATTGAAATAAGATGTATTGCATTAATCAGAGGATTTTCAGTGAATAGATTGTTGTGGTGCTCTACAATGAAAATAAATGCTTGGCGCCCACCGTGTGTGGCTTACATAATTAAGAAATATCACAAAATGGTTCTTTAAACAGGGCCTATGGCTCTCCCTCTCTTATCCAAAGTAACGGTAACGTTACCATTGTGCCGCCTAACAACTACAAAATGTAGTAGTTAGGCGCTCGGATTTCTGGGAAAAAGAAAGAAATATGTATCAATAAATTGTACAAATTAAGTGCTATTATATTGCCATTAATTCTGAAGCACTTCGGTTGTGACAGTGCGTGGCTAACCTGCATTGTATGTGTTGATTATGATTGCTGTGGTTTAACGTTGACTGCAATCAAGACTATTTTTTGTAAACAAGTCACATTTGATATTTTGGCCTGCTACCGCGCGTTAACTATTTCCATCTTTCATGCGGCCTCAGTCCAGACAACCTTCTGTATCCGTTGTAGCAGTGTCTCGCTCCACGCCCTCGGAATAATAGATTCCCCCGCGCCTGGTTCAGAATGAAAGCACGAAGTTAAACATGACCTTAATCAATTTGTGTCTGATCCACTGGATTTAGCCCTAATGCGGAAGAAAGCAAGAGTGCCAGAATAGGCTACAACGGCAGCGTTGGTGTTTTTAAGAGCTTAAGGCAAAGGGATATCAAAATCACAGACAGGCATCATATAACGTGACCTCATCACTCACATCCTTCCATCCCTGCCCATCAGACCGTAATCCAAAGCGTGGAGGCCAACTAGACTAAACGTACATGGTTTGCTCTCAAGCTAGGTTGTGTCTAGCAACATTAACCGCTTGCCCCGAGTACAGCCTGCCGTGTGCTGGCCGAAAGAGAACTTTGTTATGGTGTGCCATTGGTTGGGCTGCCTGCTATGAGGAATTCGGACAGATTGATAAGGCCCGAATGACAGATGGGAAGCTTTATCTGCCCTAAGACGAGGAGTCCTCCACTTGATATGCCCTTTGCTCAGGGCGGAGAGCGCTAAAGAAACCATTTTAGCGTAGAGACGAAAGGGGCATTGAACTTGAAAGAGCTGTACAGTTGACGGGTGTTATGTCGTCCGTGGGCTTTTATGCTTGTAAGTGGAGGTGTACTATACACAGAAAATCTGTGTGAATGACAATCTGTAGACCGCAAATTAGCAAAGAAAATCAACTAATGAAAGTCCTTAAAATATTTAGACAGATAGCTTCACGGCTGTCTCGCATTTGAAATGAACTAGACTGCTTTATGCTTGGCCTCATTTTTGTTCTGTCTACCGCTTATTCGGGCTACATTTTATCCTACTACTACTACTACTAATAATAATAACGTTTATATAAAAGTTCATAATCGTAATTGCCTTTGGATTTGTTATCATATATTTGTACAATTTGAAGTTTTTATCTCATTTTTTGTGGGCAAAAGTCTTTAAAGATCCTCAAGTTAGACTATGTTTACAAATGTCTTGTCATTCACAAGTTGTATGAAGTTGTTTTTTTGCTACCTCTACCTAAAGCCTTAAACAGCATCATTAATTAGCCTATTGTTATGTTTTGTTTCATTCATAGTACAGGGGCACCCATGCCTTCTCTGGACTCTAGGGCATTTGAGCATGTGGACCTCTTTAGTCTTAAGGAAATATCAGGCCAAAGTAGGCCCCTGGCTTTGTCGTTGTCAAATCCCAGAATTCATTGCAGTTTATTCTGATGATGGAACAAAAACACATGCTTTTATCTTATAGAATGATCACCTTTGGCTCCTGTCCGTTCTTCTAGAAACTGCTAGTGAACAATATGTGCAAATTCTGCCACAGCTTTAGATTTTTAAGGATTTTTAGGATTTTTGTTTTAAAGGGACACCTGGTAAAACATGTTGGCCTTGTAAGACTGATGTTGGCCCTTGTTGTAAAAGGTGACATCACCAGGTTGAGCTAATCAGGGTCCAAGCTGTAACTGCACACAGACACCATCAATATCAACCAGGTGATGTCACTACCCAGAAAGCACCGGGATGTAAACACAGTGGCAGCTTACAAGCTCTAGAAATGAAATCATGTTCTAAACGTTTTAATAAAAAAGAGGCATTTTGAGTGTTTTTAAATCCTGTTAAATATGGCTGATTCCTGAATGAGCCTTATATGGCCAACAGCCAGGGATCCTATTAAGAAAGGGAAAGATCAGCCATATATGATTTTTTTCATCTTTCCTTGTTTGTTTGGCTGACCAGGCTACACATAATCATTTATGCTTTTAGTGTGTTTTTGTCCTTTTTAGTTACATAATTTAGGCTATAATATTAGGACAGGTATGCATGTGTGTGTGCGTGTTCTCAATGGCTGCTCTCAGCCACGCCCATACACATTTGACCGCAGTCCCTACTCCCAACAGTCAGTGTCCCCAGATAGGGGGATGTGTGCTTCAGAAACACAAGCAAAGGGGCCTACACACGCACACACACCACAGCCCATTTAGGGATGAACAGGGGCAGTTCAGCATCGCTGCTAGAATATTATTACTAAAAGTGAATCATTTTATAACTACAATCAACAACACTAATAATAACAGTAATAATAACAATAATAATAATAGTAGTAATAATGATAATGATAATGTAATTATGTTCTGTGAGGTACCATGTCAGCACTGAGCCCTTGTGACTGTCTTACACCACCTTTAGGGGTCCATCATGCCAGATCCAGTCTGGTCCAATTGTTTAATAGATTATTCAAGTTAGTTCATTCATACGATTCAATAGTGATTTTAATGAATCTGTCATTTGGCCTAATATTCTTGTTTTTGTCTAGGTTGATTTACTCAAGGTTAAACAAAGCCAGAAAACAAAATGGGCTTTGACATATAACTTAAATGTTGTTACTCAAAGGCAGTAGCTGTTGCCACAGATGCCAAAGATGACAAACATGGGCAGTAGCTGGCAGTGTTCTGGCTCAGTCACGTTAGCAGCGTATAATGAGCATCAGTGGTGAGGCTGCGTTGGCCCTCTGGCCTGATGTGAGAAACTCGTGGCGCATAATGATGAGGCGATCAAGTGAAAGCAAGCCTCTGTTCCAAAGGCACCCAATCAATGGAAGAGCTTACCCTGCCTACGAAAATGCCATTCCTCTCTGTCCATGCCCTTCCTCCCTTTCTTGCTCCATGATTCATGGCCTGCCCTGTACGTGTCACTGGGAGAACCATGGATCACAAGACCTTTTTGCTCTGATCAACAGTAAGGAACAGCCCCCTCCACACACACACACACACACACACTAATACAAGTCCACAGAAACAGAGAAGAGATTCATAGCAGGTTTGAGAATCGCGTGGCGTCAGTGAGGCCTTTTGTGGGGTCCCACCCACCTACCCACACAGTGAAGATGTGGACGTCACCAAAGCAAGGCAGTGTGGAACCAAGGAATCCTATCTCTCAAACCCTCAGTGAGGCCGCACAGAAAGGGGGGAGGTGCAGTGTGTGTGTGTCATGAGCAGGGTCTCAGAGGAGACACTCACACTCTGAGGCCTTTGTATGCATACGCCTGATTGATTGACATTGGCTGAATCCTAATGTCTCCCCTAAGCCCTTGACCCTCACAGACTTAAATGGCATGAATACACTTCATGATAGGCTGATTTGAATTAGTTGAGTCACTAAGGGTCCAGGGTTTAGGATGTAGGGGGCTCATAGGGTTTCAGTCATGATGTCAAAGGCAGAATGGGAGAGAGAAGGTGATATGATCCCTCTGCTCTCCTCCAGAGGCCCTGTCAGCTAACCAGCGGGGCCCCCTATGAGAGCTGATACTCCCAGTACGACCAGCACAATTCTCCATCTCCCTCTATCAAACACATCACTCACAATTCCCGATTTCTGCCGGGTCTATTCCCATAGTTTAACACACTATTCCAGCATGGTCCACACTCAGAATTACCTATTTTCCACAGCTCCCTCAAACACACACACACACAAATTCCTCTCACTTCAGATCTTATTCCCCAAACTAGGCACACCACGCCCTCCATCCTAACTAAGTCTGCACACACATTTTGTTCTCATTTGCAAGTTTATTCTCAAAGCATGCAATCCTTGGCCAGAAATCCCATTTCACCACTGGTCTTATTTTCCCATATAACCTGGTAGTCCTAGGCCCGTTCACAGATCAGACAGGAATTTGGGATTGACAGGTTATTTGTTTTGTTTTGGCCTTGGGCTGGGCAATAAATAAAAAAAAATAATCAAACCGAGCCATTTGTAACCATTAATCAACAGTGATTAAGTAGAAAGCTGTTAAGCATTGTTTGTTTTTTTGTAATTATTATTATTATGCGTTTGTGATTTTTTTTATTTTGATTTGAGTTTGGTTGTATCGTCCAGCCCTAATCATGCATACATGTGTGTGTATCGTCCAGCCCTAATCATGCATACATGTGTTTGTATCGTCCAGCCCTAATCATGCATACGTGTGTGTATCGTCCAGCCCTAATCATGCATACGTGTGTGTGTATCGCCCAGCCCTAATCATGCATACGTGTGTGTGTATCGCCCAGCCATAATCATGCATACGTGTGTGTGTATCGCCCAGCCCTAATCATGCATACGTGTGTGTGTATCGCCCAGCCCTAATCATACATACGTGTGTGTGTATCGCCCAGCCCTAATCATACATACGTGTGTGTGTATCGCCCAGCCCTAATCATGCATACATGTGTGTGTATTGCCCAGTCCTAATCATGCATACATGTGTGTGCTCTACCAAGCTCTACCAAGACCACAGATGAACTTGCGTTATATCTGTTCACGAAACCAAATGCACTGTGATCGGTCTCCTCAGCTGGTGCAGACTGCAGAAGACCTGCAAGAGCCCCGTTTGGAATTGGAAGCTGATCCGCTATTGACCGAGGGCTAGGGCTGTGGGCCACTGCCTCTCCTAGATGGCACTTCAGATAAAACCATTCCTCAGCAGATGTCTACAAATGTACGAGTTTGCTTACAAGAAAGCGCGTAGTTCTGAATCTGTGTTTTGAAGGGACACAAGCTCCAGTGGATGTGTGCATATTGGATTGCGTTTGAGTCAGCTTGTCTTTGACCTTATAATTTGTGTGAGGGAGGGAGGGGTGAGGATCCCTGGAGGCCTCTATGAGCAGTATTATTCTACCGGCTTTGATTGCAGTGGCATCATGGCTATCCCCATTTCCCTACATCTCCAAATTACACATTTTTATAACCGACAGATCATCCTATTGAAATGTACATAGTAAACAGAGTTCTAGTTCTACTTTCCCTTTCGTTCTCTCGCTATCTATTTTCGCTGTAGTATTTTGTTTATCTGTCTATTGGTTTCTTTTATGACTGACCTTGAGGCACCTTATTAGGGGTTATTAGCAGAAGCGATGGTTATGTAAGTAAGCTGCGAGAGGGAGTTATGGCTGTGGGGCAATGCGCAGGCCAGCCATCGATCTGTTTGAGAGAGCAGTTTGAATGCTGAGTGTAACATCTAAACACTCTTTAGCTGTGTGAGCAGAGGTCACAGGCTAGCAAAGAGAGGTGATGGTAGGCAGGGCTACTGTATGTTCTATATAGGCTGAATCCTAATATCATCCCCAACCTTATAAGCCCTAAACCCTCCCATAGACTGAACTGAAATTAATCAGACAATCATGACGGCGACAGATGACACTTACATTTGTCACCGGGAGGCTCCACTGGCTGCATTCAAGTCAAAGACGTATCTGCTGTAACTATAAGTTTCCACTGTAACCTGTAATAGAACTGGCCAACAAGACATGGCAGTTTGCGAACATACCAAGAAAATAGACCAGTTTTTGCCATCACTTAACTTAACGCTTCCCCAACGCATCCAGTAGAGCCCTAGGGCTAGGGTTAAGGGTTTAGGGTTTAGGAGAGGCCTGGTGATTTAGTCAAAGTGTTGGTTCACTAGTAATAGTCTCTTCAGCAGACCTTCAATGCAGCTAGTTGCCATGCATGCTTTTTGCATGTAGCGTTATTGATGTGTGTGCATTTGTAACAATTGGAGTAGCATGTAAAAAATGTAAATAATAATTATTTGTAAAAATAATAATAATAATTTAGACAAATTAGCACTGTCACAGCTAGGGCAACTGAACTGTACTGAACTACGTTAAAGCAGTGGGGAATCCACGGGATGATGTTTAGGTTAGAGAGGGCTTGTCCAGTCTGGTCTCTAACCTCCCTCCTCCTGCTCCCCCTTGTCTGTCTATGCAGGCCTCTGGAGTGACCGTAACGGACGATGTCATCACCGTCTTCAACGAGATGAAGGTGCGCAAAGCGGCCGCCACTGAGGAGGAGAAGAGGATGAGGAAGAAGGCTGTGCTCTTCTGCCTCAGCGACGACAAGAAGAAGATCATTCTGGAAGAAGGCCGTGAGATCCTCCAGGGGGATGAGGGTGACCCCTACCTGAAGTTCGTCAAGATGCTGCCACCCGATGATTGTCGCTACGCGCTCTACGACGCCACCTACGAAACCAAGGAGACAAAGAAGGAGGACCTTGTGTTTATTTTCTGGTGAGAGCTTTGCCAAGAGCGATTGCTTCTTTCTGTATTTTTAGAATTTTGAGCTGCATAATCGGACTTGTCATGCTTTTGCATACACGCCCCCAAATAGTGAATAGTAGCTGCCTCTGTTAAAATTGTAACAGGCGAGAGCTGAGGTAGCACAGTGTTATACCCCCAATGGGAAGCTTGTAGATGTGTCAGAACATAAGTATTATTAGAATTATTTTAATATTTTGGATTATAGTATTACTTCAACACGTTGCACATTTTTTCATTTAACATCTGTATTTCAATACAGCAAATCCTGAAATTCCAGATTAGCATTCACATCATAAAAATACATATAATTTAAATGGGCTAATGAATGTGACAAAAATAATCCAGTTAGATTTAATCCATTTAATTGCCTTGAGGAAAGTACAAGAGGACGTATGAGATACTGAAATGCTGATAAGGAGAATGAGGGGTTTGGGGTCGTGTGGGGACTGTGCTGTGTGGTGCTTCTGGGGTCTCTGATGCGCCCCTCCTCCTCTCTCCTCACAGGGCTCCCGAGAGCGCCCCTCTGAAGAGTAAAATGATCTACGCCAGCTCAAAGGATGCCATCAAGAGGAATTTCACAGGTAAGACGGACAGGTGTTTTTTTTTCCCTCCGATGCAGGGGCTGGACACCCACTCTCTGCTGGGTGGAAGACTGGCAAGCTTTTATTGGTTGTAACTGAGCAGAAATGTCTAAAAATAATAAATTAAATAAAATAAATAATAATTGTCACGATCATGGCTTCGTGACGAGACAGAGATTGGACACCTACTCTCCAAAGGCCTAGCAAGCTTTTACCGTTAGTAACCCTGCAGAAATAGACCCGTTTTGACGTCACTT
>PYXC01002070.1:7500-12500 GCA_015244755.2 Tenualosa ilisha
TGGGGACTTTTCCACCAGGGCCGTGCTGGGGCTGGAGCTGGAGCTGGGGCTGGGGCTGGAGCTGGAGCTGGGGCTGGAGCTGGAGCTGGGGCTGGGGCTTGAAATGGTTCTGGTCCAACACCAGCACTAGCACTGACCCACATTTCCACAGGTTTCAGCACCAGATATAAAGTATGTGTGCTAGACAGATCAGACCCTAGGCTATCTGAACCCTGTCGAAATTATACCATTTAATAAAATACTTTTGTTGAGACAATGTATTCATGTCAGCGTAAAGCTAGCTGAGGGATTTATGGTGGTATTGGCCAGCGCAGGTAGAAGTTGTACCTAGAAAACACGAATGGTCTATATGTTGAGTGATATTTGCATTATGATAAACAAAACTAACTAGTTGGCAAACGTTGTTAACTTACAGCAGACAAATGGGACAGCCACAAGTCAAATACACACAGCTTGCACATAATGTTAGCATTTTGCTAACAACACAGCACTGTGACGTGTGTGGCTCTGACTTCAGCACCAGCAATTTCAGGGAAACATACAGAACCAGTCCTAGACTGGGCACCAGCATGGCACCGGCACAGGCACCGTGGCTTCGGAAACGAGCTACTGATGCCTTGGGAAAATCTCATGTAGATGATGGATCATTTGCATGCAGATTATTCCCATAGAATGAGCTACTCCTGGGTCCAGATTACAGCTCATCTGAGTCAGAGTCTATTGAGTAGGCTACCGCAGGGCTACATGTGCTTGTGCACACAGTAACATGTGGCCTATGGCCTGTTTACTTGCCTGTCTGTAGGTTATATGCCAAGCTGCATACTGGCACTAACCCAGGCTACTCCATGAAGACGTTTTCTCAGAAGATAACTGTCAAATGTAATGTGAAAATCACTGCTTGTTTGCTCTGAATGAATGGAATGTTCCGGTTGCTCAACTCAAAGCAAGATGCAGAGTGATTATTGTTAAGCTAGTTGTAAAGGACCGTCAAACCGTGTGAAGTAGCGTCATCTTGCTAAAAATAATTGCCCAAGTCATTTTTTAGCAAAATCATCTTTGCCCAAATCATATAAAAAGTATTTTAGGTAACTTCTTTGTATTTCCTGAACACAAACGCTTAGATGATTATTTGAACAGTATGACCATATAAAAGTGGCTGGTAAACATGCTGAGTGGCAAGTAAATGTAGAATGTACCAACCACAGTGGCAGGTGGGCAAAAAGTTCATTTCCATCCCCGAGACACACACACACACACACACACACACACAAAACCAACTCAGTAATTACATGTCAAACTTTCTAAGTTTTTTTACCCAATTTACTCATGTTCCACCTCCCCTAGAGTTAAACAATCAAGTTTTACCTTTCTTCAGTTCACTGAGCCGTTGTCTCAGTCTGACTGTAGTGTTCTTAGTTTCAGGCAGCATATAGCATTGAATGCTTTGGCAGCATATAGCATTGAATGCTTTGGCAGCATATAGCATTGAATGCTTTGGCAGCATATAGCATTGAATGCTTTGGCAGCATATAGCATTGAATGCTTTGGCAGCATATAGCATTGAATGCTTTGGTAGCATATAGCATTGAATGCTTTGGCAGCATATAGCATTGAATGCTTTGGCAGCATATAGCATTGAATGCTTTGGTAGCATATAGCATTGAATGCTTTGGCAGCATATAGCATTGAATGCTTTGGCAGCATATAGCATTGAATCCTTTGGCAGCATATAGCATTGAATGCTTTGGCAGCATATAGCATTGAATGCTTTGGTAGCATATAGCATTGAATGCTTTGGTAGCATATAGCATTGAATGCTTTGGTAGCATATAGCATTGAATGCTTTGGCAGCATATAGCATTGAATGCTTTGGTAGCATATAGCATTGAATGCTTTGGTAGCCACTAGCGTCTCACCCATTAGCATCCAAAGAACTCTTACCAGAGATGAGCCACTTAAAATCTTGTATATATTCTCATTCTGGCGTAATACTCAAGCAGTGCAAATAGGCCAAGCCATAGATCAAGCAGGCCTAGCCACTGTTCCTCGATTATTACGCCAACACAGGAGTATAGTTCCATGTCAACGGTTTATAAAATGCCACAAAGCATCAGACAGACACAACAGCTGGATCAACTGAAGAAAGGTCAAACTTAATTCCTTAACTCTAATAATCTGTAAACTGACTGAAATGGTGGCGCAATCATAGAAGGACAGCTTACACACGTACTCACTCACTTACTCATGACACACACACACACACACGGTGAAAACCCCGTAGTCTGGGTCTGAAGGATACATTTCCTCGAAACAGTCGATCTGTGGAGGCTGAAGGATGTCTAAAGCTGATAACACCTGCAACATCAACATCGTCAAGGTTACCATCATCATCACCATGACGACCACTGATGTGTTTGGCTAATAGAACCTCCCTGCTCTAGTACAGATGCAGGCCAACACAGAACCTTACTGACGTGACTTGTGTGCATAGATCTGTTACTATCCCCATCTGTGTGTGTGTGTGTGTGTGTGTGTGTGTGTGTGTGTGTGTGTGTGTGTGTGTGTGTGTGTTGGGGGGCTCATGCTCATCACACACACGCACACAAACTCTCTTCTTACATTGTCATGTTTGAAGAAGCACAGCATGCGTAGTTCTCTAAAGACACGTTTGCATGACACCAGGTTCTGGAAGACATTTGGCATCTTCTTCAATGCCACCTTGCGTCCATCACGAGGGTCCGTCACAGACCTGTGGACACACACACCACAATAAAAACTCTTACACACAGCCTCTTCACCCTGATGAGACAGAAACACACACACACACACACCAATACAACCTTTCACTTAAAACCGTTCATACTGGCGGTGGTGGCGTAGTGGTTAAGAAACCTGGCTAGCAAGTTCGAATCCCAGCTGCCACCGTTGTGCCCTTGAGCAAGGCACTTAACCCTAAGTTGCTCTAGGGGAGACTGGCCCTGAACAATTGATAGTTGACAAAATGTAAGTTGCTTTGGATAAAAGAGTCTGCTAAATGCATAAATGTAAATGTATGTAAATCACACAAATTCTGCACATTACTTACACAATTTGTTGTACTTTCAGGTGAGCCTCCAAAACTGAACCAGAGGATCATTCTGAACATTGTCACTCAGTGTTTAACACACACACACAATAACGCTCACTACTCACCAGACCACACCAAAGGCTCCATATCCGATGGGGCGGTCGGGCTCCATCTCGGTGGCACTGGGCACCTCGCTGGCGGGGTTGCTGTGTGGCTGGGGGACAGCGGCTCCACCCCCGGTGCTGCCGATGAGGGAGGCCGGGTGTCGGGGCGTGCCAGCCGGGGCAGTGGGTCCGCTGGTGGTCGAGGAGGCGGTCCGGCCTGCTGAGGTTGTGCCGGGAGTAGAGGTGCCGCTGACGCTGAAGTATTTGGGGCCTATCAGCTCGGATCCGGGAAACAAGTTAACGTTACCGCACAGCGCCTGCCTGCTCGTGCCATGGAATGCCATTCCCCGACTGATCTCGACGGGACCGCTCGAGGGACTCGGTTCGGTTCGTTCCGGTTCAAATTAGACCTCCCATCAAATTGTCCGGGGTTGTTTGGCCTGTTTGAAAGTCATACGCGGTGCAGACAACCGACTACGCTTTCTTCTTCATGTGGGAGCCGGGAGGGTCGCGAGATGACGAGTCAGACGTCTGGCTTCATCCGCGACGGCGAGGACCGTTGGGGTAAAGAACCATCAACAAGTCTGAAGTCACCAGTAGTCGCTGTTGAAGCCCATCCACCGGGAGAAACTAACACAAGAGTCCAGAGCGGCTACAGGGAGGAACTCTTTATATACTTACTGATCGTAAAGGACAAACTCTACGGTCTAAAGGCTGAAGGGGAAAATGACCCAGTTTGCAATACGGCAGTGTGACCAACATTAATTTCACCCGTCATTGCATCTAATCAACTATCAACACAAACCTCGCTGGGATCACTTATCGTGAACCCTTGTGATGTGAGGACGTGAGGTCGATCGCAGGATCTTACCAGGCTAATCTAGGTTAGAGAGACAGCGCCGACCGAGGAAAACGGCCAACACAACGACGGCACGCATTTGACGTGTAAAATATCCTTGGCTGACACATTATTAGCCAGTTAGCTTCTCGAATCCATTACAAATGGCAACTCATCTTTGTCTAACAAGGACTTCACAAACGTTGGTTAGCCTTGCGTTCATATACAAACCTGGCTAACGTTAACGTTATTGCTCCACGACCAAAACAAATTGTGCAAACTGCTCACGTCTTTATTAGACCAACGTTACTTCTTCTGTGATGAGACGAAATGCTGATCAAAGAAACACAAAATGACTTAACGTGTGCGTTAACATTAGCTTCACAGCTGCTGACCCGACTATGTTACCCGGCTAGGTGACCTATATTCCGGGCTCTGAGCACAGCGCTGGCCTAACGCAGTTAAAGATGCAGTCACAGCAGAGCAAGTCTTTCCATTAAAAAGTCGAACAATGTGCAATAAGAGAGTCCATTTCAACTGTGAATATGATGGCAAGCTAGCTACAAAGGTTAGCCTGGTGTTTAAAGTTGGCTAGCTTTAACGCTAGCTTGCTGGCTACCTCGCCACTAATTTCATAGCGAGTTTACCTCAAAGGTGAGATTAAAATACACTTATTTAAAAACAAAAAAATGTAGTCATACAGTTACTCCATTGCATTCACTGTGTTTCTTCGACTGCCGTTTTCTCGAATGGTGTCCCCCCTCTCCCGAAATCAGCTGTTGAAATAAGCGAGTGCAGCCGAGGCTGGAGCAGAGGCGGGGGAGGGGGGATTGAGGGCAGCCTCTCAGCCGAGCGGGGGGAGGGGAACCAGGCGCCGGTGTAAACAATGCCACGGCCGGACCCGCAACACCTCACATGCGAGTGCGACTTCCAGGAATTCTTCCAGTTTAAAGCAGGCTTTAAAGTGTAGCTTTCACCCCGACTCCTTTTC
>PYXC01002070.1:17500-29357 GCA_015244755.2 Tenualosa ilisha
CTCCCCTAGAGTCAAAAAGGTGAGTTTTACCTTTCTTCAGTTCATCCAGCTGTTGTCTCAGACCGACGGTAGTTTTTTTAGCTTCAGGTTAGTATAAATCATTGAATCCTTTGGTTGCCACTAGCATCTCACCCATTAGCATCTCACCCATTAGCATCTCACCCACTAGCATCTCACCCACTAGCATCTCACCCATTAGCATCTCACCCATTAGCATCTCACCCATTAGCATCTCACCCATTAGCATCTCACCCACTAGCATCTCACCCATTAGCATCTCACCCACTAGCATCTCACCCATTAGCATCTTGCTTAAAAGTGGCCATAGAATTCTGGTATTTTTCCTATCTATCCAGGGACTAACACTGGTCAACTATTAAGTTACTACTAAGGTTACAGTAGGGTGGTGTAGTTAGGCTGCAGTAGGGTGGTGTAGTTAGGTTACAGTAGGGTGGTGTAGTTAGGTTACAGTAGGGTGGTGTAGTTAGACTGCAGTAGGGTGGTGTAGTTAGGTTACAGTAGCGTGGTGTAGCTAGGTTACAGTAGGGTGGTGTAGTTAGGCTGCAGTAGGGTGGTGTAGTTAGACTGCAGTAGGGTGGTGTAGTTAGGTTACAGTAGCGTGGTGTAGCTAGGTTACAGTAGGGTGGTGTAGTTAGGCTGCAGTAGGGTGGTGTAGTTAGGTTACAGTAGGGTGGTGTAGTTAGACTGCAGTAGGGTGGTGTAGTTAGGGGCGGTGTAGTTAGGTTACAGTAGGGTGGTGTAGTTAGGTTACAGTAGCGTGGTGTAGCTAGGTTACAGTAGGGTGGTGTAGTTAGACTGCAGTAGGGTGGTGTAGTTAGACTGCAGTAGGGTGGTGTAGTTAGGGGTGGTGTAGTTAGGTTACAGTAGGGTGGTGTAGTTAGGTTACAGTAGGGTGGTGTACTTAGGTTACAGTAGGGTGGTGTAGTTAGACTGCAGTAGGGTGGTGTAGTTAGGGGTGGTGTAGTTAGGTTACAGTAGGGTGGTGTAGTTAGACTGCAGTAGTGTGGTGTAGTTAGGTTACAGTAGGGTGGTGTAGTTAGACTGCAGTAGCGTGGTGTAGTTAGGTTACAGTAGGGTGGTGTAGTTAGACTGCAGTAGCGTGGTGTAGTTAGGTTACAGTAGGGTGGTGTACTTAGGTTACAGTAGGGTGGTGTAGTTAGACTGCAGTAGCGTGGTGTAGTTAGGTTACAGTAGGGTGGTGTACTTAGGTTACAGTAGGGTGGTGTAGTTAGACTGCAGTAGGGTGGTGTAGTTAGGTTACAGTAGGGTGGTGTACTTAGGTTACAGTAGTGTGGTGTAGTTAGGTTACAGTAGGGTGGTGTAGTTAGGTTACAGTAGGGTGGTGTAGTTAGACTGCAGTAGTGTGGTGTAGTTAGGTTACAGTAGGGTGGTGTAGTTAGACTGCAGTAGCGTGGTGTAGTTAGGGGTGGTGTAGTTAGGTTACAGTAGGGTGGTGTACTTAGGTTACAGTAGGGTGGTGTAGTTAGGTTACAGTAGGGTGGTGTACTTAGGTTACAGTAGGGTGGTGTAGTTAGACTGCAGTAGGGTGGTGTAGTTAGGGGTGGTGTAGTTAGGTTACAGTAGGGTGGTGTAGTTAGACTGCAGTAGGGTGGTGTAGTTAGGTTACAGTAGGGTGGTGTAGTTAGACTGCAGTAGGGTGGTGTAGTTAGGGGGTGGTGTAGTTAGGCTGCAGTAGGGTGGTGTAGTTAGACTGCAGTAGGGTGGTGTAGTTAGACTGCAGTAGGGTGGTGTAGTTAGGGGTGGTGTAGTTAGGTTACAGTAGGGTGGTGTAGTTAGGTTACAGTAGGGTGGTGTACTTAGGTTACAGTAGGGTGGTGTAGTTAGGTTACAGTAGGGTGGTGTACTTAGGTTACAGTAGGGTGGTGTACTTAGGTTACAGTAGGGTGGTGTAGTTAGACTGCAGTAGGGTGGTGTAGTTAGGGGTGGTGTAGTTAGGTTGCAGTAGGGTGGTGTAGTTAGACTGCAGTAGGGTGGTGTACTTAGGTTACAGTAGGGTGGTGTAGTTAGACTGCAGTAGGGTGGTGTACTTAGGTTACAGTAGGGTGGTGTAGTTAGGTTACAGTAGGGTGGTGTACTTAGGTTACAGTAGGGTGGTGTAGTTAGACTGCAGTAGGGTGGTGTAGTTAGGCTGCAGTAGGGTGGTGTAGTTAGGTTACAGTAGGGTGGTGTAGCTAGGTTACAGTAGGGTGGTGTAGTTAGACTGCAGTAGGGTGGTGTAGTTAGGGGTGGTGTAGCTAGGTTACAGTAGGGTGGTGTAGTTAGACTGCAGTAGGGTGGTGTAGTTAGGGGTGGTGTAGCTAGGTTACAGTAGGGTGGTGTAGTTAGGCTGCAGTAGGGTGGTGTAGTTAGGTTACAGTAGCGTGGTGTAGCTAGGTTACAGTAGGGTGGTGTAGTTAGACTGCAGTAGGGTGGTGTAGTTAGGGGTGGTGTAGTTAGGCTACAGTAGGGTGGTGTAGTTAGGCTACAGTAGGGTGGTGTAGTTAGACTGCAGTAGGGTGGTGTAGTTAGGGGTGGTGTAGTTAGGCTACAGTAGGGTGGTGTAGTTAGGCTACAGTAGGGTGGTGTAGTTAGACTGCAGTAGGGTGGTGTAGTTAGGGGTGGTGTAGTTAGGCTACATGTGTGGGCACATTCTGCAGGCAGTGGGCACTGCAGTGATCATGCATATTTTTTGTAATTGTCTAAATGCGTAATTCAATGTAGTTCAGTTACTGTATCTGTTAACAACTGTAATAAACTCTTGGGACACATGCAGGTTTACTCAACAAATGAATATTAGTGAAACAGTTTTAGCTGCTCACGGGAGTGTGCACTGGAAAAAAAACGAAGGTGCGTGTGTGTGTGTGTGCGTGTGTGTGTGCGTGCCTGTGTGTGTGCGTGTGTGTGTGCGTTACCTGGAGAAGCCCTTTGAGCAGTGCGGGCAGATGTAGGGTTTCTCCACGCCCCCCTGGTGAGAGCGCACGTGGTAGCTCATGCGGTCCTTGCGTTTGAAGCGCTGCTGGCAGATGGGGCAGCTGAAGGGCTTCTCGTCGGAGTGGGACAGGCGGTGGCGGTTCAGGTGGTACACGTCCCGGAAGGCCTTCCCGCACGCCTCGCACGCGTGGTTCTTACGGACCGGCGCCGGCGCAGGGGCGGGGCCGGGGGCGGGCAGAGACAGAGGCGCCGTCAGCAGGGCACTCTGGGATACCTGCAGAAGGACAGGGCCAGGATAAAAGTGTGTGTGTGGTGTGTATGTGTGTGTTTAAGTGTGTGTGTGTGTTAGCGTGAGAGTTTGAGAGTGAGTGAGTGTGTGTTAGAGTGTGTTTTAGAGTGTGTGTGAGTGTGTTATAGAGAGTGTATGTGTGTGTGTGTGTGAGTGTGTGGGTGTATGTGTATTGTGTGTGTGTGTGTGTGTGTGTAGGGAAGTGTCCACTGTGCAGATGTTATATGTGTGCATGGTTTCTGTGTGTGTAGAGAAGCGTTCAAAATGTCTATTCAGAAGTGTGTGTGTGTGTGTGTGTTCCAAAGACCTGGACCATGGTCCCGGCAACAACCACAGCTGTGCTGAGAGGCTGAGCGGTCACCATGGTGACGGTTGTTGTGGCGGCGTCAGGAGCATCAGCGTTGGTGGGGGCGTGTCCCTGCATGTCGGTGACACCGCCGGCAGGTGTGTGTGTGTGTGTGAGGGTGGGCGGGGCGCTGAGCTGCAGCAGGGACAGGGGGATGCTCTGCCTCTCTTTGACCCCCACGACCCCCGAGCCCCCCCGCGCCGCGCGGTCCTTCATGCGCACGCCCGTGTGCACAGACTGGTGTCGTCGCAGGTTGTAGCCGTTTTTGAACTGCTTATTGCAGATGGAGCAGATGTGGGCCACGCGCCCTGGGGGAACACACTCCACCGGCTTCACTGTGGACATGCACACACACACACACACACACACACACACACACATATAGGGTAAAAACACTGAAATTCCAAAGACACACACTCTATCCACTGTGTGATTCGGCACACACACTAGTCCTACTCTACATGTGTCTTAGACAGCTGGATAGGACACACACTAGTATTAGTGAGGTGTGTGTTAGGTGATAGTGTTAGTGAGATGTGTGTTAGGTGATAGTGTTAGATATGAGTTAGGTGATGGTGTTAGTGAGGTGTGTGTTAGGTGATGGTGTTAGTGAGGTGTGTGTTAGGTGATGGTGTTAGTGAGGTGTGTGTTAGGTGATGGTGTTAGATATGAGTTAGGTGATGGTGTTAGTGAGGTGTGTGTTAGGTGATAGTGTTAGTGAGGTGTGTGTTAGGTGATGGTGTTAGTGAGGTGTGTGTAAGGTGATGGTGTTAGTGAGGTGTGTGTTAGGTGATAGTGTTAGTGAGGTGTGTGTTAGGTGATGGTGTTAGATATGAGTTAGGTGATGGTGTTAGTGAGGTGTGTGTTAGGTGATAGTGTTAGTGAGATGTGTGTTAGGTGATAGTGTTAGATATGAGTTAGGTGATGGTGTTAGTGAGGTGTGTGTTAGGTGATGGTGTTAGTGAGGTGTGTGTTAGGTGATGGTGTTAGTGAGGTGTGTGTTAGGTGATGGTGTTAGATATGAGTTAGGTGATGGTGTTAGTGAGGTGTGTGTTAGGTGATAGTGTTAGTGAGGTGTGTGTTAGGTGATGGTGTTAGTGAGGTGTGTGTAAGGTGATGGTGTTAGTGAGGTGTGTGTTAGGTGATAGTGTTAGTGAGGTGTGTGTTAGGTGATGGTGTTAGATATGAGTTAGGTGATGGTGTTAGTGAGGTGTGTGTTAGGTGATAGTGTTAGTGAGATGTGTGTTCGGTGTGTTTCAGGATGGACGGAGCATTTGATAAATGAGGCCACTGGTGTGTTTTATTAAAAGTTGTGACCTGCCTTACTCACTCTGTACCTGACTCACTCCACACCTCCACACCTGACTCACTCCACACCTCCACACCTGGCTTATTCCATGCCTCCACACCGGACTCACTCCACCCCTGACGCACTCCACACCTGACTCACTCCACGCCTGACTCACTCTAAACCTGATTCGTTCTACCCCTAACGCACTCCACACCTGACTCACTCCACACCTGACTCACTCTAAGCCAGGCTCATTCCACACCTGACTCACCCAATGCCTGAATCACTTCACACCTCACTCACTCCACACCTGACTCCTTCCACACCTGAAGCACTTCACACCTGGCTCATCCACACCTGACTCATCCACACCTGACACTGCACACCTGACTCATCCACACCTGACTCCCTCCACACCTGACACTCCACACCTGACTCACTGCACACCTGACTCCCTCCACGCCTGACTCACTCCACACCTGACTCACTCCACACCTGACTCACTGCACACCTGACTCCCTCCACACCTGACTCACTGCACGCCTGACTCACTCCACACCTGACTCACTCCACACCTGACTCACTCCACACCTGACTCATCCACACCTGACTCACTGCACACCTGACTCCCTCCACACCTGACTCACTCCACACCTGACTCACTCCACGCCTGACTCATCCACACCTGACTCACTGCACGCCTGACTCACTCCACACCTGACTCACTCCACACCTGACTCCCTCCACACCTGACTCACTCCACACCTGACTCACTCCACGCCTGACTCATCCACACCTGACTCACTGCACACCTGACTCCCTCCACACCTGACTCACTCCACACCTGACTCACTCCACGCCTGACTCATCCACACCTGACTCACTGCACACCTGACTCCCTCCACACCTGACTCACTGCACGCCTGACTCACTCCACACCTGACTCACTCCACACCTGACTCACTCCACGCCTGACTCACTCCACGCCTGACTCATCCACACCTGACTCACTGCACACCTGACTCCCTCCACACCTGACTCACTCCACACCTGACTCAATCCACGCCTGACTCATCCACACCTGACTCCCTCCACACCTGACTCACTCCACACCTGACTCACTCCACGCCTGACTCACTAAACACCTGACTGCCTCCACACCTGACTCACTGCACACCTGACTCCCTCCACACCTGTCTCACTCCACGCCTGACTCACTGCACACCTGACTCCCTCCACACCTGACTCATCCACACCTGACTCATCCACACCTGATGGCTTTCGCTTTGTTCCTTCTCTTAAACCTCAGTAAAACAGCATATTATGGTCACCCTTTACCCAAAGATTATTGAATACTGACCGTTTCAACTGACCTCTCTGCTTCAACGCAACACAATACAGGGTGAATGTCAGGGGGGGGGAGGTGACCTCTGTTATGCACACACACACACAGGACCCACCCTCTCCCTCCAATGGAACATCCTCACCATCACGAGTGATCATTTTCCTCTTATTCTAATACGCTGTGTGTGTGTGGGTGAGTGAGAGAGTTATTATTGATTGTTAGTAGTTGGTGGAGGGGAGAGAGAGAGAGAGCAAGACACAGTCAAGGCCCCCCAGGCCCGACACACACACACACACACACACACACACACACACACACACACACACACACACACTTACCGGGAGGAGCAGGGTCCTCACTCAAAGCGGCCGTGTCCACCGTGGAGGGCGGGGTTTCCTCCACGTGCTCGGGAGGGGGACTGTGGGCGGTGCCCGCGAGCTCTGGCAGGAGATCTGATTGGATGGATCCATCGGTAGGGGCCTGAGTGGGCGGGGTCTGTGGATGTACACAATCTTGAACGCATAAGACGCATGTCACCAGCGGAGTGGACTCAACAGGTACCTCTTCACGCAGTCAGATGGTGAGACACACGCATGCAAAGGTCTGACGTAAAGTAGTGTGTACATGAGCAACTTCGACCGCATGTGCTTACCTGGAACAGGAAATTACTCCACGTGGTATCCATGCTGAGATTCGTCCCCTGGTGCTGCAAACGATGGGCTCTCGATGCAAGGAGTGTGTGTGTGTGTCACAGTAGCCCCGGTTGCCACGGACCAAGTTTGGAGATGTACAGTTAAGAGTGAGACTCCACAACTGTGCGCGCGATACTGATGAAAGAGATTTTCCGTTCAGGCGTTTACCAAGGATTGACTTGGACTGACTTTACATCCTTGTTAGGGCCGCGAGTGCTCAATGAAATCTAAAATGATGGAGTGATGGCAGTCGTGGCCAAACAATAAAACACGCTCACACACACACATAACCAAGAACACGACCGTTTGTCAATCATGCATTTGACAGTCAAACGAATCGCAAAGAGATTGATTGTTGCCAATTCCGTTTAATTATGGGGAAAAACACCACTTAAGCAACGCCATTTTGACAGGCTATACGCCCTAAATGATTTGGAAACGGCCATGCATATAGAAATAATACATATAGTATGACGTTTAATGAAGCAATCGGTGGCTTTAATTCGTGGGGATGCAATTAATGTGTATTCTGTCTTTCCCGACAGGCCTCGGTGGCATCTCCCGGAGCCCCGGTGTGGCGTCAAGTCGGATCCGTGGCTACCGCGCCCTGGATCGGCTGCAGTCGTTGGCTCCGCCCTGGCGTTTCAGTGGAGAGAATGGCATCTTTCTTTTTTTCTAAATCCCTCTCTCGCGCTCCCTCCCGCCCTTGCTGTCTTTCTTCTTTTCTTTTTTATCTCTTCTCTCCCCACCTCGCGCCGTGGCCCCCTGTTTTAAAGGGAAAGCATTTTGAGTATACACCCCTCTCGCGCTCCGTCCCCTCCTCCACGCGAGGCTGCAGCCCGGGTCGTCCTCTCTTCTCGCCCCCACCGCAGCTTCGGTCGGCCGACGCAAAATATTAAAATTTAACACATCAACTCTAAAGCGAGTCCACAGTCCGGCGTCCTCCAGTCGGCAGGTGAGAGCTCACGGCGATCATTTGTCATTAGTCGCGGGTCCTCGGTGCTTTCGGTCGTTTGCGGAGAAGAGGGAGAAAAAATGTCGCAGGCGTCTTAAAGGTGACGCACCGCTCGAGCACAGGCTCCGGCAGCTCACGCGCTACAAGAGAACGTCGATGCTTTTAATTAATATTCACGCGAATTAATGTCCGCACATGGCGCGTGCGGCTACAGTTCCTTTGTGTTGTGATGTCCCGGATGACAGATTCAGAAATAGACTCGTGCTGACATGGCGATGGTCATCAGACACTTTTATTTATTTGTTTATTTATGTATTTATTTATTGTTCATGTTACAGTTGCATTTCCACACGAACCCACCCCAGGCACACGTGAAGAACAATTCCACACAACAATGATCTCTTTTCTGTTCAGAAGTGACACAGATTCCACTGCAGGGGAAACTAGACTTCAAATATACATTCTATGGGAGAAACAACGAAAGCTGAGCTTGGTCACCATTCTGTGGAGTATAGGGCCATACCTGACCCTGAGGAATCCCTCTCTCTCTCGTGCGTGCACGCGCGCACACACACACACACACACGCGCGCGCACACACACACGCACGCACATACACACACACACACGAGCGCACACGCGCGCGCGCGCACGCATGCACGCACGCACGTACACACACACACACGCACGCACGCACGCGTGCGCACACACACACACATATGCACACACACGCATGCACACTTACTGGAATAAAACCACAATACCCAGTGGCACCTGGAATGTGCCATTTTGTATATATAAACACTGCTGCTACACACACCTATCCAAACACACACCAATTCACACACCTATCCAAACACACACCAATTCACACACCTATCCAAACACACAGCAATTCTCCAACTAATACAAGGTGATCAGAAGTGATATTTCACACACAGCAAAAATAACAATAATCAAAAACAATTACAGAATTATAGAAAAGAATTACAGTGCCCCAGTGATCAAAACCTTAGTGCCACAATGAGTGCAGGGAAAGCACACGCACACACACACACACACACACACACACACAAGACAGAGACATAAGGCTCCCCTCCTCAGGTAAAATATATAAATAACAGAAGCAATACGACCCGGCCTTCTCTGATACTCTCTCTCTCTCTCCACCGCTCATTCTCTTCATCCCTCTCTCTCCCCCGCTCGTTCTCATCCCTTTCTCTCCCTCTCTCTCTCCTCTGCTCATTCTCTTCATCCCTCTCTCTTTCTCTTTCTATTTCTCCCCATTCGTTCTCTTCATCCACCTCTCTCTCTCTCTCTCCCCCGCTCATTCTCTTCATCCATCTCTCCCTCACTGCTCTTTGTGTTTCTCCTGTCTCTCGGCGAGGTCGATGGCGGCCATGTTGCGTGAGGCGGTGATGAGGTGTAACACACTGATAGCCGCCTTCAGCATGGAGATCACTGCACACACTCCTAGCAGAGCCTGCAGCCAGCCTGCAAATATACACACACACACACGTTAAACCGGGTCAAGGCAAGGAAGGCTCATGCGATGAGGTGTGTGTGTGTGTGTGTGTGTGTGTTGGAGGGTCCTCACCATACGGTTCCTCTATGTAGTAGAGAACGTAGAGAAGACAGAAGAACAGCTCGTTCCCCATACACATCACAAACAGAACAGGCTAGAACAACACAAGCAGAACACCAGCCTTACACAACTACACAAACCACACAGAACTACACACACGTTACCTCTGATGTGTAAGAGATGCACAATATGGGCTTGTGTGTGTGTGTGTGTGTGTGTTACCTGTGATGTGTAGTAAATGCGTAATATGCCGTTGATGTGTAAAATGGGGTTGTGTGTGTGAGTGTGTGTATTACCCGTGATGTGTAGTAAATGCGTAATATGGGGTTGTGTGTGTGTGTGTTACCCGTGATGTGTAGTAGATGCGTAATATGGGGTTGTGTGTGTGTGTGTGTGTGTGTGTGTGTTACCCGTGATGTGTAGTAGATGCGTAATATGGGGTTGTGTGTGTGTGTGTGTGTGTGTTACCCGTGATGTGTAGTAGATGCATAATATGGGGTTGTGTGTGTGTGTGTGTGTGTGTTACCCGTGATTTGTAGTAGATGCGTAATATGGGGTTGTGTGTGTGTGTGTGTGTTACCTGTGATGTGTAGTAAATGCGTAATATGGGGTTGATGTGTAATATGGGTTTGTGTGTGTGTGTGTGTGTGTGTGTGTTACCTGTGATGTGTAGTAAATGTGTAAATATGGCGTTGATGTGTAATATGGGTTTGTGTGTGTGAGTGTGTGTGTGTGTGTGTGTTACCTGTGATGTGTGGTAAATGCGTAATATGGGGTTGATGTGTAAAATGGGGTTGTGTGTGTGAGTGTGTGTGTGTGTGTGTTACCTGTGATGTGTAGTAGATGCGTAATATGGGGTTGTGTGTGTGTGTGTTACCCGTGATGTGTAGTAGATGCGTAATATGAGGTTGTGTGTGTGTGTGTGTTACCCGTGATGTGTAATAGATGCGTAATATGGGGTTGTGTGTGTGTGTGTGTGTGTTACCCGTGATTTGTAGTAGATGCATAATATGGGGTTGTGTGTGTGTGTGTTACCCGTGATTGTAGTAGATGCGTAATATGGGGTTTGTGTGTGTGTGTGTGTGTGTGTTGTGTGTGTGTGTGCATGTGTGTGTGTGTGTATGTGTGTGTTACCCGTGATGTAGTAGCATGCGCAATATGGAGTTGTGTGTGTGTGTGTGTGTGTTTCCCGTGATGTGTAGTAGATGCGTAATATGGGTTGTGTGTGTGTGTGTGTGTGTGTGTTACCCGTGATGTGTAGTAGATGGCGTAATATGGGGTTGTGTGTGTGTGTGTGTGTGTTACCCGTGATGTGTAGTAGATGCGTAATATGGGGTTGTGTGTGTGTGTGGTTTACCTGTGATGTGTAGTAGATGCGTAATATGGGTTGTGTGTGTGTGTGTGTGTGTTGTGTGTGTGTGTGTGGTGTGTGTGTTACCCGTGATGTGTAGTAGATGCGTAATATGGGTTGTGTGTGTGTTTGTGTGTTTGTGTGTTACCTGTGATGTGTAGTAGATGCGTAATATGGGGTTGTGTGTGTGTGTGTGTGTTACCTGTGATGTGTAGTAGATGCGTAATATGGGGTGTGTGTGTGTGTGTGGTGTGTGTTACCTGTGATGTGTAGTAGATGCGTAATATGGGGTTGTGTGTGTGTGTGTGACTGTGTGTGTGTGTCTTACCTGTGATGTGTAGTAGATGCGTAATATGGGGTTGTGTGTGTGTGTGTGTGTGTGTGTTACCCGTGAGTGTAGTAGATGCGTAATATGGGTGTGTGTGTGTGTGTGTGTGTGTGTTGTGTGTGTGTGTTACCGTGATGTGTAGTAGATGCGTAATATGGGGTTGTGGTGTGTGTATGTGTGTGGTGTGTGTTGTTACCCGTGATGTGTAGTAGATGCGTAATATGGGGTTGTGTGTGTGTGTGTGTTGTTACCCGTGATGTGTAGTAGATGCGTAATATGGGGTTGTGTGTGTGTGTGTGTTACCGTGATGTGTAGTAGATGCGTAATATGGGTTGTGTGTGTGTGGTGTGTGTGTGTGTGTGTTTACCCGATGTGTAGTAGATGCGTAATATGGGGTTGTGTGTGTGTGTGTGTGTGTGTTACCCATGATGTGTAGTAGATGCGTAATATGGGGTTGGTGTGTGTGTGTGTGTGTGTGTGTGTGGTGTGTGTTACCCGTGATGTGTAGTAGATGCTTAATATGGGGTTGTGTGTGTGTGTGTGTGTGTGTGTTGTGTTACCCGTGATGTGTAGTAGATGCGTAATATGGGGTTGTGTGTGGTGTGTGTGTGTGTGGTGTGTGTTACCCGTGATGTGTAGTAGATGCGTAATATGGGGTTGTGTGTGTGTGTGTGTGTGTGTGTGGTGTGTGTTACCCGTGATGTGTAGTAGATGCGTAATATGGG
>PYXC01002071.1:0-2500 GCA_015244755.2 Tenualosa ilisha
TAGCCTGCTAGCAATGCTAGTTTATTACTGTTTTTGTCTTTATTTCTGTTGTAAATGTGCAGTGAAGCTTACAGACTTACAGCTGCTATCTCACAAAGATAAAAACAAATCAATTATATATCTATTGACACCACATTTGTGTTCTTTGATTAGGCATCATGCTATGTTAAGATAAAGAAGTAGGTTGTGAGTGGGGAGTCAGAAGACGACACAACTAGAAATGTTTTTGCTGTGGAGTTTTCACAGCACCATGTTTGGAGAGAACATGATGAACATACCATTTGACCTCCTGACCCACACAGGCACACCCGCAGATGACCATTTGACCTCCTGACCCACACAGGCACACCCGCAGATGACCATTTGACCTCATGACCCACACAGGCACACCCGCAGATGACCATTTGACCTCCTGACCCACACAGGCACACCCGCAGATGACCATTTGACCTCCTGACCCACACAGGCACACCCGCAGATGACCATTTGACCTCATGACCCACACAGGCACACCTGCAGATGACCATTTGACCTCATGACCCACACAGGCACACCTGCAGATGACCATTTGACCTCATGACCCACACAGGCACACCCGCAGATGACCATTTGACCTCCTGACCCACACAGGCACACCTGCAGATGACCATTTGACCTCCTGACCCACACAGGCACACCTGCAGATGACCATAAGACCGTACGACACGGGTGCCCCTGCAGATAACCATATGACCGTATGTCACAGGTGCCCTGTGGAAGTTAACTACACAGGTGTATCTCCAGAAGTGTACTGACTATGAAGCACACACAGTTTATATAGACATGGCCAAAGAGATTGGGAGTGTGGGACATTGGGGCGGGGGGATAACTCACTTGGATGTATGAGCATTTGCAATAACTGTTTGATTGGGAAATAGAGGCATTCTGGTGAGCTGTTGGACTGGGATACATAGAGGCTTTCTGGTGAGCTGTTTGATTGGGCAATATAGACATTTTGAAGAGCTGTTTGGTTTAGGGAATAGAGGCATTGTGAAATGCAAGCATTCTAGCAAGCTGATGACTGGGAAATAGAGGCTTTTGAAGAGCTGTTTGACTGGGAAATAGAGGCTTTGAAGAGCTGTTTGACTGGGAAATAGAGGCTTTGAAGAGCTGTTTGTCTGGGAAATAGAGGCTTTTTGAAGAGCTGTTTGACTGGGAAATAGAGGCTTTTGAAGAGCTGTTTGAAGGCTTTGAAGTGACTCCATGCTGACTAGAGGAGTCTAGAATGAGAACCTTCAGCTTCTGTCCAATGAGCAGACAGACAGGCAGCAGGACTCAGGATAGAACACTGCTCTGTGAGATTCCCAGGGGCACCTTAATTACTGGGTATGAAGTTATAGCCACGGTACTCAATGCTCTATTTAGACACATACACACACACACACACGCATACACATACATACACACACACACACACACACACACACACACACACACACACACACACACCTTTCTTTCTCTCTCTCTTGCTCTGTCTCCCTAGATATTCAATTGATGCCATTTTACCTTGTGTGGTTACAGTTGGCTTATTGCATGTCCTTGATCCATATTATGGTTTTATGAAAGGCTTTTAAATGATGTCATTTGTTCTGTTGTTCATTATGTCTTTTGTTCTCTCTCTCTCTTTCTCTCTCTCTCTGTCGTACATTCTGGTGAATATCACACATATACACACAAACACACTCTCACACACATACCCTACATCTATTAGGCCTCCTAGTCACTCCCCACCCCCTCTCCATCCCCAGGTCTCTTCCTGTCTGCACACACACACACACACACACTCACACACTTTCCCTATGTCTCTGCCTGTGAACCTGTTGTGTGTTAGTTGACCCAAGCCAAGCAGGAGGTCCAAAGCCCATCGACCCGATCGAAAGATAAAAGCAGTGCTGACACACCACTTTCACCAGCACACAGACAGGACGAGCAGTGTGTGTGTGTGTGTGTGTGTGTGTGTGTACGAGAGAGAGAGACAAAGGCAAGGCACGAAGGAATGCACAGCAATAGAGACACAGAGGAAAACACGGGGGAAAAATGAGGCATGAAATCAAAGAAGAGGCAGAGACAGACTGCGTGCGTGTGTGTGTGTGTGTGTGTGTGTGTGTGTGTGTGTGTGTGTGTGTGTGTGTGTGTGAAAAATGGAGAGGCAGCAGAGGGGAAAGAGTAGAAAAACAGAAAATAGATAGCTGAGAAGAAGACGTGAGGGAGAGAGAGAGAGAGATAGAGAGAGGGGAGGGGTAAAAGGGATGAGTTTTCACCAGCCAGAAGAGAAAAAGAGTTGGGGTTTAGAGCATTGTGTGAGTGAAAGAGAGAAGGGGAGAGAAAGAGAGAGAGAGAGAGAGAGAGAGAGAGAGACGAGAGAGATGGATAGCATGGAGGAAAATGAAAGAAAGGGAGAATTGAGTTTCCCCGGGAGCAGAAGAGAAAGTGTGGTGGTTAAAGGGAGGGATTTGTGTGA
>PYXC01002071.1:7500-10000 GCA_015244755.2 Tenualosa ilisha
ACACACACACACACTTTCTGTCCCTCTTCTCTTCTTACTCTTTTTCTCTCTCTCCCTTCCTCTCTTCCTTTCTCACTCTCTCCTAACACTTTATATTCTCTCCCTCTCTATATCACACACACACACACACACACTCTCTCTCTCTCTTTCTGTCCCTGTTCTTTTCTCACTCTTTCTCTCTCGCTCCCCTCCTCTCCCTTCCTCACTCTCTCACCACTTTCTCCTCAATTTGTCTTTGTCTTTTGTTCTCTCTCTCTCCTCCGTTCCCCCCTCTAAAGCAGGGTGATGCTGATTGACAGCCCATTAGCCGTTAGGGCGGGTCTTAAGTCCTCGTCCTCCTATCAGCTAAGCCATCCTGGATGAAAAGTGTCAGAGACTTCAATGCCACTCAAGTGCAATGTAGATGTTTTTTTAAAAGTTCGCTTTCATTTTGGAGACCACGTTCACTGATGCGGTGCCCCATCGGATGCCCCTGTAGACTCTCCCGTGTAAATATTACCCAAACACGGCGTGGCGGGCGTTGTGAATAAGCCAGTCTGATTGGCTCCTCAGAATGGATGTACATCGCTGAATTATTCACAGCCTAAACAACATCTGACACGCTTACTCGAGCAAATACTTTAAGGAGATCACACAGATCCTCCTTGATGTTGAAAATTTAATTGCTGAGCCACTCGCCTGAAGAACTGATACTGACGTGCTGGTTGCCGTGCAAACCGCGGTTTGGGAATGAACGGCGCTGAACGCGGTCTAATTGGAGCGGTTAGCGGCATTCAGTAATTGCACAGTCACTGTCTCCCTAAGTTAGCAGCACACCTGTCGAGAGCTTGAAGCAATTAGAGTCATCTGTGTGTTGCTCGATGGGAGGGTGGAGGCTCTATTGATATACTGTTCTTTTTGACACACCCACCCACACACACACACACACACGGCGTTCTTCTTGACACACCCACACACACCCACACACACGCTGTTCTTGTTGAGGCCATCGATCAGGCTTGGGCTCAAACGTGCCGCCAGAGGAACATCAACGCACCTGCTTCTTTTACATGCAGAGTGGAGGGAGTGTGTGTGTGTGTGTGTGTGTGTGTGTGTGTGTGTGAGAGAGAGAGAGAGGGAGACAGTGTGTGCGTTCTTTTACACGCAGAGTGGAGGGAGGAAGAGTAGAGGATTTGGAGTGTGTGTGTGTGAGTGTGTGTGTGTGTGTGTGAGAGAGAGAGAGAAAGAGACAGTGTGTGTGTTCTTTTACAAAGTGGAGGCTTTGACCAGCTCTGCATCAAACAGTCCCCCTTTAACGACGCACACACGCTTCTAAAGACCAACATTAGAATGATTGATGATCGAGTGTGTGTGTGTGTGTGTGTCTGTGGGGGGTGATCTCTAAAGTAAACTGTTGCGCTACCTTATTTGAATCCAGACTCCGACCCACTTCCATCTGGTGCTTGTGAAAGGCGCTCTTGGAATGCATTAGTCGCTCCAGTCGTCAAGTGCAAAGACTTATTAAAATCATAAACATGAATATTTTGTTAGCTCAGAGCTCCTCTGTCTTTTGTCCTTAAAGGAACAGTGTGAGTCCATGCAATATTCATACGACAAGCTCCACACACACACACACACTCATCAGAGAATACAGAGAGGGGAGGAGAGTATGGAGGAACAGAATAGAAATAAGGGGAATTAGAGCATTCCTGGAAGACAACAGCCATGAACAGAGCTGTGCGGATGTGTGTGTGTGTGTGTGTGTGTGTGTGTGTGTGTGTGTGTGTGTGTGTGTGTGTGTGTGTGTGTGTGTGTGTGTGATGTGGTTTAATAGGAAGAACAGAGTGGGGCTGAAACCTCATATCACTAGTGAAGCTTTTAGTGTTGTGTAGAGTGGAGTTGGGTTCAAACCTTACTATTGAAGTTTTTAATGTAGTGGGGGAGGCTTCTAATTATACTCAGCTGTGGGAAGTGGGGATCAGAGTGTGTGTGAATGTGTGTGTGTGTGTGTGTGTGTTACAGTAGTATATTAGCTCATGAAGAGAAAGCAGTGGGTGCTGGGGTGGAGGGCAGAGTAAACAGGTGAGAATAAAGCCCTCAAGGATCAGAGCACCTTGCTTTTGTCTTACATGAAAAATTTGTATTTTACGCATGAGAGGATATTTGGATAAAAAGGGAGGAGAAGTGTGTGTGTGTGTGCGTGTGTGTGTGTGAGAGAGAAACTGAAAGGAAGCGTTTGCAGCTTGATCAACCTTGGTGAGGAAATTGAATGACTGAGCAGCCTCACAAACTCCCCTCAAAGCACACACACACACACACACACACACACATACACAAGTCACACCTTCTTTATTTATGCTTGTCTCTGAGTGTAAAATGACAAGCTGTAAATCCTGAAAGATGTCCTGAGCTCAGACACACTGACTGGGCGTCGAGTGTGTGTGTGTGTGTGTGTGTGTGTGTCATCGTCCAGAGACTGGCGTGTCTCTCTCCTGCTCTCCTGTTAATTATTCAGTGCCCA
>PYXC01002071.1:22500-25000 GCA_015244755.2 Tenualosa ilisha
CCTCTACTCTCTTCCCCTCTCCTCTCCTCTCCTCTCTTCCCCTCTCCTCTCCTTTCATCTCCTCTCCTCTCCTCTCCTCTCTTCCCCTCTCCTCTCCTTTCATCTCCTCTCCTCTCCTCTCCTCTCTTCCCTCTCCTCTCCTTTCATTCTCCTCTCCTCTGCTCTCCTCTACTCTCTTCCCCTCTCCTCTCCTTTCATCTCCTCTCCTCTCCTTTCCTTTCATCTCCTCTCCTCTCCTCTCCTCTCCTCTCTTCCCCTCTCCTCTCCTTTCATCTCCTCTCCTCTCCTCTCTTCCCCTCTCCTCTCCTTTCATCTCCTCTCCTCTGCTCTCCTCTCCTCTCTTCCCCTCTCCTCTCCTTTCATCTCCTCTCCTCTCCTCTCTTCCCCTCCCCTCTCCTTTCATTTCCTCTCCTCTCTTGTCCTCTTTTCTCTCTCTTTCTCCTCTCCCCTCTCTTTCCTCTCCATTTTCTCTTCCCTCTCTCTCTCCCCTCTCCCCTCTCTCTCTCTCTTCAGTTTCTCTCCCCTCTCTCCTCCTATCCCTCCATCCTCAGAGCCTTCCCCTCTTTCCTTTTTTCTCATGTATTCTTTTCATTGTTTTATTTTTGAATTCATCTCAAAAGGTCAGAGTTGTGTTGAGTTGGCCCTGTGTGCGTGTGTGTGCACGTGTGTGAGTGTGTGTTTACATAATGGCCCACTGATTGCTGTGTTGAAGGGTGGATCCCCCTGCCTCTCCGCCCCACACGTAATGCACTCTCTTACTGTCTGTAATTGAATCAGGGCCTGCTGTACTGTGCTGTGCTGTGCTGTACTGTACTGTGCTGTATGCTGGAGACTCAATGGGACTAATGCTGTAGGATTTTCTCCCCTGACGGCGGCTTGGACGCTTAAAGGGCTTAGCAGCTCCAAAGATGACAGGTGCTGCCTGAGACACGTCTCCGCTCATGAATATGAGACACTCTCAGACGTGCTCTCAGACGCTTACCCTTCTGCTCTGTTTTAAGCAGACGTGAGGAGAGATGGAAAGGAGAGAGAGAGAGAGAGAGAGAAAGAAAAAGAGAGAGAGGTGGGGCGGGAGAGGGAGGGAGGGTGAGGAATGACATGCTGGGTAAAAATGATAAGAGGAAGGGAGGAAAGGATTGAGGGAGAGAGAGAAGAAGAGAGAGAGATGAACAGGGGGTGATGAAGAGAAAACAGAAGGATATGAAAATCTAGCATGATGGAGGCATTGAGTGGAAGAGATTGACAGAGAGAGAGGGAGAGAGAAAGAGAGGGGGAGAAATCAAGATTGAGGGGGGGGGACAGACAGAAAGAGAGAGGGAGAGAGAAAGAGAGGGGGAGAAATCAAGATTGAGGGGGGGGGACAGACAGAAAGAGAGAGGGAGAGAGAAAGAGAGGGGGAGAAATCAAGATTGAGGGGGGGGGACAGACAGAAAGAGAGAGGGAGAGAGAAAGAGAGGGGGAGAAATCAAGATTGAGAGGGGGGGACAGACAGAAAGAGAGAGGGAGAGAGAAAGAGAGGGGGAGAAATCAAGATTGAGGGGGGGGGACAGACAGAAAGAGAGAGGGAGAGAGAAAGAGAGGGGGAGAAATCAAGATTGAGGGGGGGGGCAGACAGAAAGAGAGAGGGAGGGAGAGTGAGAAACCAAACTCAAGCCCTTGAACTTTACAAGGCCACAACTGTCAGGATTTAATACTGGAGATTTCAGATGATACGGACCACAGCATAACAGCATAAACCACCCAGTCTAGGCCCGCACTACACACACACACACACACACACACATCCATATGCTAACCAGCTCTGTGTTGCAAAACAGCTACACTTACCATCTAATTCTATGCTACAAAGCTGCACATAGACTCATAATATACCATCAAACTCACAAAGCAAAAACACATTGACCCACAATGCACTATGCTGTGAGCCTCACCCTCACTCATTAGGGCCTCCACACACTGGCTCCGACAAAGTGCAAAGCATTTCACTGCTTCATTTAGATTCCGATTTTCAATCCAGTGTAAAGTGGGATAATACTCTGGAACTATTATGAACCTTAGCTGAAACCATAGGCAACTTGTAGTCTGTCATGTTACTACTGATTGTAATTTTTCTGCATGACCCCTGGCAGTTGGGTTAGCCCCTTGAGTCGTGGATCTGCCCAAGGTTTCTTCTTAGACTAACTAAACATAAGGGAGTTTTTTCTTGCTCCTGTTGCTCTTGGGTGCTCCTTCTGTGAAGGGCCACGAGACAATACTATTGTAAAAGGCGCAGTATAAACATAACTGCAACCGAATCCAACCCCACGCACCAGAGTCGACCTCTGCCACCGCTGGCTGCCAGTTATGATTCAGGTCTATCTGGTGGAAGCCTTTCAAGAAAATCCATTAGTGATTGTCCAGGCCGCTGTGTTGACTGTGTGCCATGTGACAGTGGCGTGTGGAGGCAGAAGAAATTGTCAGATCTGAAGTAATGTTGGAGCTGTACTGCGGAGGCCCTTAG
>PYXC01002071.1:30000-35000 GCA_015244755.2 Tenualosa ilisha
CTGATAAGAAGAGAAGAACAAACAAAGTGGAACGAGGTACGCAATAAAAATCAATGTCAGCCTTCACACAAAGACCCCATGCTAAGAGCGCTGCCTCGTAGCTCAGGCCTCGCTTGGATAAGAAGCAGCCCATCTTGGTCGGCCATTATGATTTTTCCCCCTTCTGTCTGTGTTGAAAATACAAATGCCAAAAATAATACCACAATTAAGCCCAGGTTTTGTGTGTGTGTGTGTGTGTGCGCGTGTGTACGTCATTAAAGGCACACACAAACAGACTTTTGTGGCAGTGCAATTTCTTTGATCCCTCGCTTGTCAAGAGCCTATTCAGGGGAATGGCCTTCTACCAGATATCAGCATTATGGGAGGAAAAAAAGAGAAAGAAAGATTGTGTATGTGTGGCTGTGTGTGTGTGAGAGAGATAGAGAGAGGCTGTGTGTGTGTGTATGTGTGTGTGTGAGAGAGAGAGAGGGAGACAGAGTGTGTGTCTGTGTGTGTGTGTGAGAGAGAGAGAGAGGGTGTGTGTATGTGTGTGTGAGAGAGAGAGAGAGAGAGAGACAGAGAGAGAGTGTGTGTGTGTCTGTGTGTGTGAGAGAGATAATGAGGGAGAAAACACGGCTGAGTCAATGTCGGCCATTTTGAGAGAGAGAAAGAGAGAGACGAGGTTGGGGGGCATTGCAGAAGAAACCGTGTGTGTGTGTGTGTGTGTGTGTGTGTGTAAGGGGGGGATTACTGAACCCTAGGCTATTGTAAGAGCTGGAATATCAGCAGCTAGAGTTGTGTAATAGTGGATCTGAGTGGGTGCTATTCAAAGACCTCGTAATGACAGCGCTGGATTAGAGCTGATGATTGTGTTTTATTTATTTAAGTCTATTTTTCCCTTTTCTAATCAACTGGCCTCGTAAGATCCAAGCAAACATGGCCTCCTGCCCCCTCCCCCATCCCTCAGACAGCCCAAACCCTCTTCAAAACCGTGTCCCACACCGCCGTTGAGCTTTGGAAGGAAGTTGAAGGGCACAGACGCTCGGAGGCATCATATTGGTTTCCTCTGCCCTCCGCTGCCGTGACCCCGTTGACCCGCGACGAAGAACGCCAGTGACCCTGGCTGCCATCTTTGCTGAGTAAGGCCGCAGTTGGGTTAATTAGTGGAGCGCTTGCCCAAGCGTTGCCCTCTCTCTCGGTAGGCAGAAGACACGGCCATATGCAGCCCACTTTATCTCTCTCCCACATGCTAAACCACAAAATACTACACAAGCGACATAACGTTAAAGTGGCCCTTTTAATGCCTGTGTTTGGGGCAAGGGTAATCCAATGTTTAGTGAGGTCCCCTGTAAAAGGTGATTGCAAGCCATAAAAAGGCTTCCCAAAGTACCTCTTCACCTTCATGAGTTGCATTAGAAGCCATTCATACGGCTACATGCTACATTGTAAAGTGTGCATTTGGGTAAGTTGGGTGCACCGTGGGAAGCGCTCTCTCTGATGCTGTCACATGCCTTCATCTAGCTTGCAGATGGTTCCTTTAATGATCCAAGGCCACAGTCATTTAATAAGGAAGTGGCATTGTTAACCATAGATTCATCTATAATCGGCCAGCTCGGCTGTAGCTGGTTTATTAGCTGCTGGTTTGTGTTTCATAAACTAATCAGTTGTGGCAGCACAATAACGCAGGATTAATCAAGTGAGTGGAGAGAGTGTGCGGCTCCTGGGGGTGAGCGAGAGAGAGATCATTGCCAAGGGGTGATCAAGGAGGAGAGTTACACACTGAAAGCCTGTGGAATACACACACACACACACACTCACACACTGTGTGGCCAGTGGAGGAGAGTTACACACCGAAAGCCTGTGGAGTAACATACACACACACACACACACACACACACACACACACACACACACACACACAACGAAAGCCTGTGGAATAGCATTGGAATTCTTCAGCAGTTGGCGCTGGCTAGTGGCTAGCTTGTTATGTTGAGCAAAGCGTTTTCACCCCACACCCCTTCCACACACACACACACACACACACACACACACACACACACACACACACTCACACAAACACACTGTGTGGCCAGTCATGCATATTGAGTTTTTTTGCCAAGATAATAAGACCTGGCTCTTAAAGCGTTGTGTATTCACACCACATCCAAATCAGCTTTCAGCGGATATTAGTAAACCAAACATGTCAGTTTGGATCAGAGGAATTTTTTCCACCTACAATATCCAAGCACCGCCGTGCTTCCCTTGACATATAATTGCTCTACATTAAGAGGCCTTTATCTGTAAGCGAAGTCAGTGGCAATAATTTATTCAGAGCATCGACTTCAGAGGAATTGGTTTAATGGATCTGCCTCTGGAAGATGGAGGGGAAAAAAAAAAAAAAGATTGCATCCCTCCCTCCTTCTCCCCGTCCTTCTTCTCGTTTGAGGGACGTTTTACATTTACAAGATGATTCAGAAAAAGCTGAACATATTCCATCAGCTTCTCGTGTGTTTAAAGGAAGATGGAAATTCTACCTTCAGCGAAACGGAATGGAGCCGCTCTTCTCATTTCTTCCCTCTGAAGAAATCGCCAAAGGCTCGGCGGTCAGGTGTGTTAAGTGTCGGGATGTACTCAGATGCTTCCTCGTTTATTTACTTACTCGTTGACTCCAGGCTGTTTGGAACATATATGTTTTGAAGTGATGAATATTTCTCCTCTTCATTTTCTGGCTTTTGCAAAAGTCTTTCATGAACATAAGTGGCCTTCAGGCAGCCTCGCAATGCTGGAGCCGTCAAGCCTTTTCAGCCTGCTCAGTCCTTCAGTCAAACTCATATGTTTGTGTTCATGTCTTCGCTTGTATCTCTCTTGGGAATTTGTTTGGTTGATGTGTGTCTGTATTCAGTCTGCAGTCTCTAGTGAGGGGGTGTCATCAGCTCTCATTAGCTGCTGACTCTGAAAAGGATCAGAATCCAGATTCACACATGTCTTCGTCTAACCTAGACCTCCACTCATTAGGTCTGGATACAGGAACCTGCATTGTTATTCACATGTATCTGTCATGACTGCCTAAGAGCTGCCTACTGACGTAGTGCTGAAACACTATTGAAAGACAGGCGCAGCACAATCGGGAAATCTTGAGCTGCTGAAACACACTGGCAAACAAAGCAAGTGGACAAACTCAACCAATCACAGCCCTGTGTGTAAGTGAAGAGGGTGCTGGCAGGTACTGCGACATTTGCTCCTACATTAAAAAATTAAAAAAATTAAAATTTTAATTTTTTTACATCAGTCACATGCAACATCACATCACAAAATCACATTAACGCATTACCATTGCCGGCACTACTATTTTTACATGGCGGTATCGTTGGCTTGTGATGTATAACAGAAAAGGAACACAGACACATAAAACACTTCCCCCTTTTCTCTCCTTCTACATTTCATTACTAGCGTGCTAATATGCTACATCACTAGCGTGCTAATATGCTACAGTATCTTTCTGTTGTGTTTTAGTTTTTATTTTCATCTTTTTTTGTTTACTTCACTGAGCTGTGTCTGGAGTTGTGAATTACTCCCATAAAACGCTTTCATAGATGCAGAACATCTCTCCTCGTGGTTTATAATGCACTCGCTCTCTCGCTCTCTTGCTCATTTGCCGGTGCTCACTGCCTTGTGCCATTTGTTTATGACAAATGCTTTTAGCACTCTGGTTATGGGAATGGAAGGTGCTTTGAAATATGCAGATTTGCTCTTAGAAACATCTTGAAGCCATAATGTTTACAAGAATTGCTAGTCTCAAAACTGCATTTATTCTCAAGCTCTTTCATGCAAGACCAAGTGTGTGTGTGTGTGTGTGTGTATGCGAGCGAGAGAGAGAGAGACATAGGTGGGGGTGGATGGATCAAGTAAGTGACTGTGTGTGTGTGTGTGTCTGAGTGAGAGAGAGAGAGACAGGGAGTGTGTGTGTGTGTGTGTGTGCGCAAGGACACATGCCCAACTTCACCTCCTGACTCTGCGCTGTGGTGCTGCTAAAAAGCACGGGGACCTTTGTGTCCTGGTTCTGGGTGTGTCCTGGTTCTGGGTGTGTCCTGGTTCTGGGTGTGTCCTGGTTCTGGGTGTGTCCTGGTTCTGGGTGTGTCCTGGTTCTGGGTGTGTCCTGGTTCTGGGTGTGTCCTGGTTCTGGGTGTGTCCTGGTTCTGGGTGTGTCCTGGTTCTGGGGCGCTGTGGAGGGCCACCGTATGGCTGGCCGTCAGGCCCAGCAGCGCTCCAGCAGCTCTCCAGTCCGGGGTCACCATCCCCATCCCAGCCCAGCCCACCCAGTGAAGCAGCAGAGGAAAACAGACAGAGAAGGAGAGACCACAGAACACTCGGATGTAGGCATACTTGGCAGATCTTGCTCTGTGTGTGTGTGTGTGTGTCTATCATTGTGCTTGGCAAGACCGAGTGTACAGATGTGTTTTTTTTTTCGTATGTGTGTGGGAGTGTGGGTCAGCAAAAAAAACAAAAAAAAACAACAAAAAAAGATAAAATAAGAAGTGTGTGTGTGTGTGTGAGAGAGAGAGAGAGAGAGAGAGAGAGTGTACGTCAGGGCAGGGCGGCTGCTGTCGACTCTGCTCTCTTTCATTCCTGCATCCCCCGCGGCGAACACTCCTCCGCCAAGCCCACTTTCTCACACACGCACACATGCACACACACACACACACACACTATCTCTCTCTATCCCCAACCATATACACCCTGTACATGGACACTCCTCAGCCAACTCTCTCTCTTTCTCTCTCTGTCTCTCTCCAACCACAGACACACACACACACACGCACAGACATGACAAGAACAAAAGCACTCCTCGAGCAGTGCCACTCGGCATGAGTGAAGGCGTGGGAGGAGAGAGGGAGGAGAGGAGAGGAGAGGAAAAGTGTGGAGAGGGAGGGAAGTGGGAGGAGAGGAGAGGAGAAAAGTTTGAAAAAAATGAAGGACATGCAGATGGAACAGAACCGTGTGTGTGTGTGTGTGTGTGTGTG
>PYXC01002071.1:52500-57500 GCA_015244755.2 Tenualosa ilisha
TGTGTGTGTGTCTGTGTGTTTGCTTCTTACTGAGGTACTTTCATTCCCTTACACACACACACATACACATACACACACACACACACACACACACACACACACACGGTACTGCTCCAAAAGCAACAGAGGCAGCCGTGAGGCTCTAACCCCGGGAGCGTCGCCTCTCAGGGACAGTGCTAAACTAAAAGCACTGAGACAAGGATCATTAACTGAGAGCATAGGCATTTTCACCTGTGTCCAGGCTTAAGGGAGATTGGCTTTGCACTTGGTTTACCCGCCGCTTTGACTACAAATCCCAGAATACCTCTGTGACATGTTAAATCAGCCAATCAATAGAGGGAACTGGCTGGGGAGCTCCCCTTACCTTGGCCTCCATTAGCTTGGATCTGTGTAGGTGGGATGGTGTGTGTGTGTGTACTGGGGAGATGTGTATAATATAGTATAGTACATGTGTAGAACAGGAGGAACACACACACTGCATGTATGCACGCACATACACACCTGCACATGCACGCACACACATGCGCGTGCAGATGTGCACACACACGCACACAAATATACTTAATGCACATGAAACATGAAGTCTAAAATTTGTGTTTCGGTCTACATTACTGTAAATGTAAATTCTGTTCATGCACTCCAAGGGTTTGAAGACAACTGGGATGTGTTGTGTGTCTGTTTGGTTAAGTCATTGCTGTGGGCTGTGTTTCTGTATTTAGGGTTCTCTAAACATTTGTGCTATTTGCAGTGCGCAGTTCCACACCACTGTCAAAATCTCCTAGGAATAGCACCACCATCCTAGCCACGCTTGTCCTTAAGATGTATTTGCCAAAATGTGTGTGTGTGTGTGTGTGTGTGTGTGTGTGATATATGCGTGACATGGCGCTTAGTGCTGTAAATCTCGATTCGCTCCTGATCTGTTCTTGTGATTGCCATAGAAAAAGGAGATACAGCAAGTATTCATCCCCTTCTTTCTCCTCGTCCTCCAACTGCAGTGCCACATTCATCCCCCTCTTTCTCCTCGTCCTCCAACTGCAGTGCCACATTCATCCCTCTCTTTCTCCTCGTCCTCCAACTGCAGTGCCACATTCATCCCTCTCTTTCTCCTCGTCCTCCAACTGCAGTGCCACGTTTGGAGCAGAAACAAGAGTGCTGGCTGGATTCGATTCCTCAGGAAAATACATAAATATAAAAAATAAAAAAAACATCAATTGTATTACTGACTATACACACACACACACACACACACACACACACACACACACACACACAGCATAATTTGCTGTGGGTTGATGGGCAAAACTTATTGTTTATACTCTTTGTTGGGAGTTTGGAGTCTTTTAGCTTTTTGTTAGCCTTTTTTGTTTGTGAGCCAGTGTGGTTACTTGTGAATAAGGTCCAGGTCACATGATCTCCAAATTGCAACAGAACATTTGTGGTACTGGTCACTGGTGAGGAACCAAGCATGCATGAAGAACGTTTGTGGTACTGTGGTGTTTGTGGTCACTAGTGAAGAACCAAGCATTCTTGATGCAGCGATTTTTTTTTTTTTTGTAAAAAGAACATTTTACTCTACAATATTTTAGGACAATGGAAACACACCGCTGCCACAGACAGATGGATATCATTCTATATGTGTCTGATGGATACTGGTACTGTGAAGGAGCAGGATTACCTAATGATAATCCATTGAACTAGAGGCTCTCTGCCTGCAGTGCTGCATCCCCCCTGGAATGTTTGCAAATATTAAAGGGGTCCATTTCCATTTGGTGATGATCACACCAATGACAGGTTCCAATCCATGGATGCACCAAATCCACTTTAGATTCACATCCGTCCCTCCATCTGCATTGCGGTGTGATCCAGAGCCTCGCGGCTAAGTGTTGCTCTTTTTGTGACTCCTGAACTCTGTTTCCATCACCTTCAAACTGCCAGAGTGTCTGTAGGTGGGAACATTAGGTCCTGGTCCCTCCAGATTAAACTAAAATAAAGAAATCAAATCAGGAATCGGAATGAGATCCTGTGATTGGCCAGGCGCCTAATAAGGGGCTGATCTCAGGCCTGTGGCATGCGCCATGCAAATTGCTTTTTGACAGTGTATTTAAGATGGTAATCGACTGACCATTATAGCCCCCAATTTCATTTGGATAGCTTCTCCCTCTCTCTCTCTCTTTCTCGCTCACACCACACACAGACACACACACATTCTCTCTCTCTCTCTCTCTCTCTCTCTGTGTTCATTTTGGACTGTATTGCCTCATAGGCTAGAATGTTCACAATATTCTCTCCACAGAAAACAGGTCACCATTTACCTCAGGATACTGGATCAATTGTTTAATAAACTACCCATAAATTCTTAAACACTTACTTAACACACACACACACACACGCGCGCGCACACATGCACACACACACAACAGTGACTCTGTTTTTGTGTGCTGTGGGAGAGGTTTCCGTAGAAAAAAACATGCCATCCCTTTCACGGCTGTTTGACCTTCTCTGTGTGCGACCCTCACTTGGCCTGCCAGGTCGTTAGTGTTTAGAGTAGATTTTGATGACGCCTCTATTCAAAGCCCATGTGTCCAACATCCGCACAGGTAAAACAGCTCATGTGAAACACTGGAGAGGAAAACAACAGGCTGGTTTTGGGTTGGGCACTGCAGCGTGTTGGCTTAGTGTGTGTGTGTGTGTGTGTGTGTGTGTGTGTGAGTGTCTCTGTGTGTGAGTGTGTGTGTGTGTGTGTGTGTGTGTGTGTGTGTGTGTGTGTGTGTGTGTGTGTGTGTGTGTGTCTGAGTGTCTGTGTGTGTGTGTGTGTGTGTGAGCATGCGTACATACACACACTCAATTTGCATCTGTGGCCATAAGTATGTCTGCATGTGCTGTTTATTTCCCTCGTTCTGTGTGTGTGTGTGTGTGTGTGTGTGTATGTGTGTCTGGGGCTGTGATATGTGCCTTTTCACCAGGCTCCTAATTGCTTGGTGGTTCATGAAAAAGTAATGGCAATGCACAAGCCTCAGTGAAAAAGCCTCTTTTCTCTATCGCCTCACAGGGTGTGTGTGTGTGTGTGTGTGTGTGTGCGCGTGCGTGTGTGTGTGTTTCTCTAGCGTCTCATAGGGGGCTGTGGGGGCCACTTGTCAGCGTTGTTCTTTGAAAAGAGAAGCTGTCTAATTTCCCCTCAATCAGTGTCCAGGGGTCTGTCTATCCATGGCCTCCTGTACTGTGTGCAGAGCTCTCTGTATCTGTGTCTGTATCCGTGTCTGTCTCTGTCTCTGTCTCTGTCTCTGTCTCTGTCTCTATCTCTGTCTGTGTGTGTCTGTGTCTGTGTCTGTGTCTGTGTCTGTGTCTGTGTCTCCGTCTCTGTGTCTGTGCCTGTGCCTGTGCCTTTCTCTGTCTCTGTCTCTGTGTCTGTCTCTGTGTCTGTGCCTGTGTCTGTGTCTGTGTCAGTCTCTGTCTCTGTGTCTGTGTCTGTGTCTGTGTCTGTGTCTGTCTCTGTGTCTGTGTCTGTGTCTGTGTCAGTCTCTGTGTCTGTGTCTGTGTCTGTGTCTGTGTCTGTGTCTGTCTCTGTGTCTGTCTCTGTGTCTGTGTCTGTGTCTGTGTCAGTCTCTGTGTCTGTGTCTGTGTCTGTGTCTGTGTCTGTGTCTGTCTCTGTCTCTGTCTCTGTGTCTTTGGTTGCTAGGCAGTGTCTAGGCAACTTGAACTGTGAGGCTCCTTGTTTCCTTTTATCCATTTTCTCTCTTTTGTGCTTCCTTTTCTTTCCTGACTGGAGAGGCATTATAGGAGATCTGTGTGTGTGTGTGTGTGTGTGCGTGTGTGTGTGTGTGTGTGCACAACCAAATATGGGCTGTGTCTATGACATAATTATTTATGGTTGTCAGCATATGTCCTAGTCTTATTGTGCTTTACTACCTGATTGATGTGTGTTGCCATGTGCTGTATGTGCCATTCTGTAGCATATTAAGGATGATTAGCGAGTATTTGTTTGTGCGTGTGTGTGTGTGTGCATGTGTGTGCGTGCGTGTGTGTGTGGGTATCTCTCCCATTCTCCTTCTCCTTTCTCTAATAGCACCACTCTGTTACTCAAGGCAGGCGAGAGAAACAGAAACACACACACACACTCACAGGTGCTGAGCTGATTGCCAAGGAGTGGCCGCCTCAGCCACTGTGCTTACAGTAGCCTAGCCTGCATCTCCTTTTGATACAAACACACTGCTGCAGACTGTGTGTGTGTGTGTGTGTGTGTGTGTGTATGGGTGTGGCTGTATTTGTTTGTGTGCGTGGATAATGAATGGACTTCATTGGGTCTGCGTGTGTATGAATGGCCATTACTTTGAGTGTGTGTGTGTGTGTGTGTGTGTGTGCTTGTGTCTGGGTTTGTGGATGTCTAACCAGGCAAGGATGAGTGAAGCATTGTATTCTATGCACTCTCTCTCTCTCCAACTAGGATCTGTCACTGCAGCACACACACACACACACACACACACACACACACACACACACACACACACACACACACACATACAGACCATAAACGTCTCTCTCTCTCTCTCTCTTGGACTGGGATCTATCACTGCAGCGCATACACACACACACACACAACCACAGATACACACATGAACACACACACTCACTCCCTCAACCAATCAATCAATCAGTCATTCACTCACTCACTCACTCACACACACACACACACACTTAGTAGCGCTTGTGTTTTTAGGGTTTGGGGAGCTGTACATGAAGAGAAAGGCTGCCTCTGGGCCCTAGAGTCTTACATACATATTCATCCAGGACTCAAATCTCACTCTGTAAACAGGCTGCACACACACACACACACACACACACACACACACACACACACACACACACACACACACATAGTCTGCTCTGTGTCGCTTACGCCTTGAGGGGTTGAGGGGCCTGGCATAATTCTGAGGGAGTACACACACACATACACACACACACACACACCTATTCACGTTCCACTCTGCTTGCTCCTGGGGGTC
>PYXC01002071.1:62500-65000 GCA_015244755.2 Tenualosa ilisha
CAGTATTGTATGGCCCCGACTGGGACCAGGGCTGAGGTCTGAGGTGCTGCCCACACTACTGTATGGGCCTGACTGGGATGAGGACCAATGTCTGGGGTGTTGTGGTGACGACAGACAGTATTGCTTGGGCTCGACCGGGGCAAGGGCTAAGGTTTGGGGTGTGGTGATGACAGACAGTATTGCTTGGGCTCGACCGGGGCAAGGGCTAAGGTTTGGGGTGTGGTGATGACAGACAGTATTGCTTGGGCTCGACCGGGGCAAGGGCTAAGGTTTGGGGTGTGGTGATGACAGACAGTATTGCTTGGGCTCGACCGGGGCAAGGGCTAAGGTTTGGGGTGTGGTGATGACAGACAGTATTGCTTGGGCTCGACCCTGGCAAAGGCTGATTGCTGGGTTCAGATAAAGTGTCACATGAGCAGGAGACAGTCGGTCCTGAACCCCAGACACATAATAGGCTTATTGCACACCGCTTTATTATGCCAGCTCCCCTTTTGCTGGCCAGAGTGACTGGGCCATGGCACTGGGATGCAGTTACCTTGAGTGACAGCGGCTCTGCTTTAACATGGCACCCTCAGGGGCTGGCACTGTGGGGCATCCTGAGAATGGTTCAGACATGGGGCACACAGGCAGAATCTCATACACTTCAGTGACCTTACTGCTTTACTGATGTCAGTAAAGTCTTAGAGGGTTCAAGGCTTAGGGATTTGGGGTGGAGGTTAGACAAGGCAGCGTTATTTTGGGCCTAATAGCAAGAACCAAGCTCCCCTCCAAGCTAGCCTTGGTCAGAAAGACAGTGGAGTACAGCAGACAAGAGTGTGGGTGTTGAAATGATACACAATGCTACTATTGCTACGTAATAATACTATTATTATACACATACAGGCATGTTATGTATAGACATATTATAGGCATGTTATAGACATATTACAGGCTATGGAGAAGGGGGCTAGAGTGAGTGACTATCAGTAAAGAGAGAAAACAGGCAGATGCATGGATGCTCTGTCACCATGGCGATTTATAAAGGGTAGCACCATCCCATCTTTTCTCAGACAATAGCAACCAAGTGGAGCAAAACAAACACATGGATGCTGTGTCACCATGGAGATAGATAAGGGGTAACAACATCCCATCTTCTCTTAGATCCTGTAGCAACCCAGGAGAGCAAAACAGGTGCCTGGACGCTGTGTCATCATAGAGTTCAAATAAAGAGCATGCATCAGAGGAGAGTTAGTAACAACAGGAACTTGGCAGTGACTGCCTGGGTGTGTGTGAACAAGGTGGGGCAAAGAATTCACACAGAGAGGTGTGTCACAGTGTGTGTGTGTATGTGTGTGTGTGTGTGTGTGTGAGAGAGAGAGAGAGAGAGAGAGAGAGAGAGAGACTACCCTTGTGAACAAGGCAAAGGATATGGACAGCAAGGTGCTTTGCCTTCTCTGTGTGTCTGTGTGTGTGTGTTTGCACAAATCGTGCGTGGCCTGACACCTCCTACCCAGCTGTCCTTCTATGTAGGGCCCCTAGCTGTAGGGGAGGCGAGGACGGGTGACAGAAAAGGCAGACAAACATCAGTTGTAATTATAGAAGGGAAACAACGGAAGGCAAAAATAAACAACACAACAAACAAACCAACAAACAAACAAACAAACATACAAATAAATAAATAAATAAACAAAGCCTGAATGTGTGCCGCTGGTCAGCTTTTCTAGTGGAGATGTCCTAAAAAAGGAAATAGTCTGGACCGCAGGGAAAATCACATCTGGCATAAAAGCAACCCCAAGCATGCAGTCATGCAAAAGTGTTATTTTAGGGGGAAATGTCTCTGCAATACATGTCACACACTGTGTATTCACACACTTTTAAAACACACACAGTGTTTCAAATAACTAAAATACTCGGAGGCATGGATGTATGAACCCTTTTATGTACAGACACCTGGTCATTCGTGCACTTTGTCACACACACACACGCACATACACACACATGCACGCACACACACACAAAGCACCACCAACCACATTTCAACACACCAATACTGAACAACACACAAACACAATCTGTTTGACACACACACACACACACTCACACACACACACACACACACACACACACATTCACATTCAACAAAGCAACCTGTGGCGGCACATCTTGACATATGCATCTTGTTATGCAGTGTGACACCAGGTGAGGACAGAAGCGGCCACTGGGGTGTCTCCAACAATGACGCTATTAGTCCAGGAAGCGCAAAGTCTGGGCAACAGCATGTCCCATTGTTTCCTGCCTCCCCCCTGGGGCCCCCAGCGCTGGGGCCCCTCTCTGCCCTTCAGTAAGACAAATTAATAGCCAATCTCACTGACACAGATGTCTTGTCTCTCTCTGTTATATGGCATCTGTAATTTTGATAAACTATGGTCTTCTACGGAATGTGATTTCTCAGTTAATTCTGGACCATCGAAAGAATGAAGTGATTATCCATCAATTGGTTCTTGTTGTCATGGCGTATCAT
>PYXC01002071.1:70000-72500 GCA_015244755.2 Tenualosa ilisha
CGTTTGGTTCTGTTTTGTTCTGATGTGCTGTGCTGTGGTGTGCTGTGCTGTGGTGTCTGCTCTGCTCTACTGTTTGACTGTCTGACAGGCACGATGAAGAAGGAGCGGAAGAAGAAAGGCCAGGCTAACAAACAAACACACACACACACACACACACAGATGGCCACAGGCTGTACGTGAGCTCCTAAGCCTGTCTGGTTCAGCTCAAAGAGAGATGGAGAGGAAGACAAAAGCCAAGGTGTTTCGTCAAACAACCCCTCACTGCCAGACAGACAGACAGACATCCAGCCAGCCAGCCAGACAGACAGACAGCTAGACAGACAGACAGACAGACAGACAGACAGACAGACAGACATGCGGCTCATGGAAGCTGACTGTTCCATAAGGCTGCAGCAGCAGCAGCAGACAAGAGTGACTCACTTGTTTATCAGATGACTGATCTTGTCTCGGGGTCTTTGGGGGGGTTTGTTTTTCGCTGGTTTGGGGATTCATGGGATTCGATGGGGGCTCTTTTAAGTGCTCCTCCCCCTCCTCCTCCTCCCCTCCTTCTCCTCCCCCCCTCCTCCCCCCTCCTCTCCCACCCTCACACTGTTGCTGGATCAGTGGCTCAGTTGCCCTGTGTTTGTGCAACAGCTGCACTTTCAGTGCACTGTGGAAAACAAAATGTGTTTGACTCCTTCTGGGCGTTGTCTCCATCTCTCTTCATCTCTCTCTCTCCCTCTCTAAATATCTCTCTCTGTGTGTGTGTGTGTGTGTGTGTGTGTGTGTGTGTGTGTGTGTGTGTGTGTGTGTTAGGTCTCTGTCTCTGGGCTCCTCGGCAGCTATAAAGCTGTTTGGTTTTCTAGCGGACCCCCTGTCAGCCCCTCAGTGTGTGATTACTGCAGCTCACACACACACACACACACACACACACACACACACCAGCACAAAGAGCACAAATGGGAAATATTGTGTGTATTTCTGTCCTGGTTTTCTGACCTTTAGTGTGACCTGCACCCAGCTCTCCATTCAGCCCTTCCTCTCTCTCCATCTCTCTTTTGTCTCGCTCTCCCTTTCTCCCTCTCTCTCCATCTCTCTTTTCTCTCGCTCTCCTTTTCTCCCTCTCTCTCCATCTCTCTTTTCTCTTGCTCTCCTTTTCTCCCTCTCGCTCCATCTCTCTTTTCTCTCACTTTCCCTCTCTTCCTCTCTCTCCATCTCTCTTTTTTCTCACTTTCCCTCTCTTCTTCTCTCTCGTCATCTCTCTTTTCTCTCACGCTCCCTTTCTCCCTCTCTCTCCCTCTCTCTCCATCTCTCTTTTGTCCCGCTCTCCCTTTCTCCGTCTCTCTCCATCTCTCTTTTCTCTCGCTCTGCCTCTCTTCCTCTCTTTCTGTCTCTCCATCTCTCTCTCTCCTTTCTCATTTCCTCTTTTCTCCTGCCCGCTACCCCTTTTGCGCCACACACACACACACGCACACACACAGACACACACCTCATTCATTCTTTCTCTCTGAAACGCACACACACACACCACATTCATTCTCTCTCTCGGAAACGCACACACACACACCATATTCATTCTCTCTCTCTGAAACACACACACGCACACGCACACACACAAACACACAGACACTCTAACACACACGTACACACACATTCTTACACAACATATTCACATACACACACACACACACACACACACACACACACACACACAGACAGATACTCTGACACACACACACATTCACACACATCACATTCATTCTCTGTCTCTGACTCACACACACACACACACTCTCTCTCACACACACACACCACTTCTCTTAACTCCAGTGTTGCCCACCCTTCCTATCTGTGTTCCTGCTGTGTCTTAGTCTTTTGCTCACAGCCTCCATTTGTCTTCCTGCTCTCCTTTTGTTCCAGAAGCAGGGCTCATGCCATTGCTCCTCTCATTACACACACACACACACACACACACACACACACACACTCTCCCTCTCCCTCCCTTCATCTCTTGTCCTGTCTCTCTTTCACTGCCCTCTCTCTCTCTCTCTTCTTTTCTTTCCTTCCCATTAATGAGTCATTTCATCTCCATCTCCTCTCACTGCACTGTTTGCTTTACGCTTCTTATCTGCATTCCCTCTGTTTTGACCTTTAGTACACACACACACACACACACACACACACACACACACAATCACTCAGTCAGTCCGTCACTCTCTCTCTCTCACACACACACACACACACACAATCACTCAGTCAGTCCGTCACTCTCTCTCTCTCTCTCTCTCACACACACACACACACACACAATCACTCAGTCAGTCCGTCACTCTCTCTCTCTCTCACACACACACACACACACACACACACACACACACACACACACACACAATCACTCAGTCAGTCAGTCTCTCTCTCTCTCTCTCACACACACACACACACACAATCACTCAGTCAGTCAGTCACTCTCTCTCTCTCTCACACACACACACACATACACACACACAATCACTCAGTCAGT
>PYXC01002071.1:75000-82500 GCA_015244755.2 Tenualosa ilisha
CTCTCTCTCCTCTCTCTCTCTCTCTGTCTCTCTCTCTCTCTCCCTCTCTCTCTCTCTCTCTCTCTCCCCCTCTCTCTCATTTAGCAGTCAGATTCACTGTTTAATTGGAGCAAGCCTGACCGCGAGAAAGCCTTGGATCTTGTGTTAAAGATTAATATTTTTTTTTTCCAAGTAGAAATTAATAAGTGCACAAGTGGTGAGAATCTAAGAGATTTTTTTTCCTTCTCTGCATTTCTTTGAAATGTTTTAATGAACCCAAGTAACTTGATTTAATAACATTTAGTGGAGTTCAAAAACAAGTCTATCTGAACATACCAGGGGATGTATCCTATTACACAGAGCCTTACACTCGGTTTCTCTCTCTCTCTGTCTCTCTGCCTCTCCCTCTCTCTCTCCCTCTTTGCACTCACTGCAGAAGACATTGTAAGGCTGAGGCTGAGGTGGTGTATTCTCCCAGAGGAGAACGATCCTGGGCTCTGTGGTGCTGGCGCCTATCATGTGGTTGTGCTAAACATGCTAACGCATTCATACTTATTAGACCCGTCAATCGATGGGGCGAAACATTAGAACACAGAACACACTGGATAGCAAAAAAGGGGGGCTTCCAGTCGACCGTCTTCATGAACTCAAGGACTGGGTGAACAGGAGCCAGAATGACTGCAGCACAGGAGATGATGCCAACGACTGCATTGTGTGAGCTCATGTGCAGGAGATTATATTCATTAAGACACGGTCACTCCCCACAGGGCTTGAACGGGACGATGAATACATGAATGGTTTGTGTTATTAAGACACGGTCACTCCCCACAGGGCTTGAACGGGGGCAGTGGTAGCGTAGTGGTTAAGGAACCTGGCTAGCGTGCAGGTAGCCTGAAAAAGATGTGGGTTCGAATCCCAGCCACCACCGTTGTGCCCTTGAGCAAGGCACTTAACCCTCAGTTGCTCTAGGGGAGACTGGACTGAACAATTGGTAGTTGACAAAGTTGTAAGTCGCTTTGGATAAAAGCGTCTGCTAAATGCCTAAATGTAAATGTAAATGAACGGGGCAATGAATACATGAATGCTTTGTGTTATTAAGACACGGTCACTCCCCACAGGGCTTGAACGGGACGATGAATACATGAATGCTTTGTGTCATTAAGACACGGTCACTCCCCACAGGGCTTGAACAGGACGATGAATACATGAATGGTTTGTGTTATTAAGACACGGTCACTCCCCACAGGGCTTGAACAGGACGATGAATACATGAATGGTTTGTGTTATTAAGACACGGTCACTCCCCACAGGGCTTGAACAGGACGATGAATACATTAATACATGAATGGTTTGTGTTATTAAGACACGGTCACTCCCTACAAGTCTTGAACGGGGCGATGAATACATGAATGCTTTGTGTTATTAAGACACGGTCACTCTCTACAAGTCTTGAACGGGGCGATGAATACATGAATGCTTTGTGTTATTAAGACACGGTCACTCCCTACAAGTCTCGAATGGGAAGATGCATAATCAAAAGTAATCCTCTCACACACACATAGCAAATGAAGGAGAACAAAGTCGTAGTGCAAATACAAACACATGGATGTGCTGCTAATATTGCATGATATGATATTATATCAAACCTGTAAGTGAAGCCCATTGTGAGCCCATTGTGTCTGACTCATACGCACTATTAGACTACAAATCACTGTGATATTAATATACTGTATATTAATCACTGTGATGTTAATATATATGAATCACTAGACCAAAAATCACTGTGACTGTGTCGTCTTGCATTTTCTTTTTTTACTCTACTGTGTCTATTTGTTGACAGAGACCAACTTGCAAACAGTGTGCCTGCTGTGTGTGTGTGCGCGTGTGTGCGCGCATGTGCGTGTGTGTCTGTGTGTGTGTGTGTGTGTGTGTGTGTGTGTGTGTGTGCGCCTCTGAGCAGACACTCTCTGGAAAACTCTGGCAGTTGACTTAAGAAGGCCTCTCAGTCATGTTGTCATCCACAACAGATGCCGTGTAGAGACATCTCTGTTGGCAGTGAAAACACACCAGCAGAATGCCCGCAGAAAGAGAAAAAGAGAGAGAGAGAGAGAGAGAGAGAGAGATGGTCAGAATAGGGCATGGAGAGAGATAGAGAGAGGATGTACAAAGAGGCACAAAAATGAGAGAAGGGAGATGTAGTCTAGCAAAGGTTCCATAGGGCCCTATAGTAGACCCAGAAATGTTGAGTAGACTGAATTTGTCTTACAGGAAAGGGCGTCCGTAGGCCTTGTGAATGAAACTTGGTTGCAAAAAGTGCAAGTACTTTGGGCAATTTGTATGATTAGAATTTTAAGCTAATTAATTACTGAAATCCTGAAATGCTGTAATTTACCTTCCAGCTGACTTAGAAAGTTGATCTAAGAGATCAAGTCCATTTGTAAGATTCCATTTGTAATTCATTAATAACCATGATTCAGTCATACAACATTTGACCACATACAATCACACACTCACCCTAACATTGCGAGCACTGAATGTTAGCTGCTAATGTTGAATGTTAAAATAAAGATCAAAATTATTTGGGCACTTCCAGCTGTCAAATTGAAGATGGATTTTCCATTTGAAAAGTGCTTCATCTTCAGGAGTACTGTTACTCATTTTGGACATTGTCAGGCAAACTTTAGCTTATATGTATAAACTGCACTTTATACATTTGCTAACGTCACAACTGACCTATAGTCTAGGCTGTGTTGAACAGTAATATGATGGAATTTTGAATTTCAGATTCCTTATAATTAAAGGTTACCTTTTGGTTTAGTTTCTTATTATTTGTAGTGAAAATCTCCCCCCCCCCTAGGCCCTACTCTTTCTGAAGCTTCTGCAGTCATCCTATTGTGTCTGAGTTGCTGCAGCAGTTACTTGTTTTTGTTTTTTTTTTTAAATTGCAGTAAGACACTGGAAAAAAAAAATAAAAAAATAAAAAATATATATATATATATACATATATATATATATATATATATATATAATATATATTTTACTGTTTTACTGCAATTTTGAAAAAAACAAAACAAAACAACAAGAAAAAAACTGTCAACCAGAATTCACAGAATGCAATGGCAACTATAGACTATACTTATTTACTTCAAAAACAAACAAAACTTTATTACACTGTTTAATATGTTGTAAAATACTGTAGAAATTACAGAAAAGTCTAACAGTGTAAAAATAGGGTTAAACATATGGAAAATTGTTCATTTTCAGTCTTTGTGAACTTTGAAAGAAGAAAAATCTGTGCAGACCTGTCTCAGTTTATATTTTGTGACTTAAGGGGTAGATTAGTTTCCCCTTGTTGTCTAAGGTCCAAATGTATTGGCTCTACTCCAAAGTCACCAATACTCAATGACCTATGCATGGGTAGCAAAGGGAGAGGGGGTGGGACCTGTCTCAGTTTATGTTTACTGATATAATGAGGTCCTCTGCTTTCAAAAAAGATTTTACTTATGGGGGTTAATTAATTACTTTTACCTGCATTCCACAGACTGTTTTGTGTGAGAAATGAGAATTTTCCCCCAAAATGGGCTTTAAAATAAAGTGGGGGTGGGCCTGTAACTGTTCTATTCTAGCTCAAATGCTAGAGGTCGTATCAGAAAATATACGGGTTACGGGGTCTAATATGTGTTCCCTAAATGCTACTGGCCTAAATGTCACCAAAAACAGCCCAACTTGCAAACACCAAATGTCTTAATTATGAGCTTTATTGTAATGTGGAGGGTGGGACAAGCCTCACTGTCATATCATGGCATGTTATGTCACATCCTGAGGGTGTACACTTTCAGAAAGTACATGGGACGTGTGGTGAAATCAGTTTCCCCTCCATGCTTCAGACCCAAATGTACTACTTGTACACATTTTCCTCCAAAATCCACCAGAATTCCATTCATTTCAATGGGAAATGTACTTCATGTCCAAATTATGCAAATTGTCCATAGAGTGGCAAGTAGCAAGCAAGTAAAATATCATCCTCTAGGCCTATAGGAGTCCAGTCAGAACAGTTTAGACTACTCAACATATCCGGGTCCAAGACATTTCCACTAGACTAATGGGGAGAATGATGGAACAGAGGGAGAGAAAAAAGCGGTAGAGAGAGAGAGAGAGAGATGGAGAGAAAGATGGTACAGCTATGATTCAAAGTGCCCCCCCCCCCCCCCCATCCATGGGATCAGTAATTGCAGTCCCCCTCTCATTAGCCCTCCTCTGAACCCCTCACTGCTGGGGGTAGAGTGGCACTGCCAGTGGTAATTAAAATGGATGCCGCATCACCTGTGTGGGCCACTGTTTTTGGAATTGATCATGACCCCGTGCTGCCTCCCCGATAACCCTCACTGACTGCAGGGGGAGCCGTGGAGACGCCGATATCCACGCTCCTCTAATGAGAGGTTAAATGAGCTTGTCAAAATGGCGTCTGTGATATTAATGTCTCCCTCCGCCATTTTCTCCTCTCGACACTTGATTGTAGCTTGTTAAGCTGCCATTCTGCCTTTAAGTGACGCTCGTCTGATACTGTTAGTTGGTAGGCTGATATTAGTGTTTCTAAATACTGCAAGTTTGGTTGTTAGGCTGATAGCTGTAAACATCTGAACATTGATTTCAGTCAGGTACGGTGGTATTCAAATTTACATTAAAAAAAGATTTCTCTGTGTGTGTGTGTGTGTGTGTGTGTGTGTGTGATTTATTCTTTAGGTATGTCAGAGAGCTGATTGTAATGCATGATCTATATGCAGCAAATCTGCTGAATTTGTCACACAGACCAGCCAGTGTAGTGAAGCAGAGCAGAGCATCTCTTTCTCTCTCTCTCTCTCTCTTCATCCCCCCATCTCTCTCTCTCACTCTCTCTGAATTTGTCACACAGACCAGCCAGTGTAGTGAAGCAGAGCCGAGCATCTCTCTATCTCTCTCTCTTTCTTCACCCCCCCATCTCTCTCTCTCTCTCTCCCTTCCTCTCTCTTTCTCACTCTGTCCCTGTAATTGCTGATATGAAATCCTATTTGTTTCCCTGCAAACTGAAACAGCTTAGTGGCAGTCGCTACGTGGCATATCTGCCTGCCTTTGAATTAAACAACTGCAGTGGCCAAAGACAGTGTCACAAATTCAATTATTAGCTGTGCACCTCTCCGCGCCATCCTGCATGGCAGTGCTATGTAGAAACATGAAAAAAACGTTGACATAACGCAGATATGAGCCTTAGATTGCCATTGCTGGCTACTGCCGTGGCCTCGCGAGCGGATCTATCGGCTTCATACAATGCCTGAGATGAACTGATGACGGCAATCGCACCGTTGCTTCCCCGGGGGTATTAGCGGCCCTGTGTTGTCTTAACGAATGGTCATTACTGTCACCCCCCCCCTCCCGCCTTTGTGCATTTATTCATGAGCGAGCTGCTTGGTGAGGAGCTCCATCTGCAATGGCGTGGGAGCCCCATAAATACTGACAAATCAATTATTGAAGGGAAGCCTAAACCGTTGTAACTGCTGACGGCCGATAAGAGTGATGGCACCAAATTGGCCATACTGTGATGCTGGAATTAGATTTGTTTTTAAGGCAGGCCGTGGTGAGCACACCAAATTGCATTTAGCCGTATCAATAATGCAAGCTGACAGCTCCGTCATAGTGCATCCTCATAGACTGACTCCTATTTCTCTATCTCTCTCTCCTCCCCCTTCCTTTCTCTCTTTTCCAATCAGCTGTTCTCTATCTCCTTTTTATTTCAGTTCCTATTTCAAAAAGCTTTATTGGCATGAATCTAAATACAATATTGCAAAAGCATTAATGAAATTAGTTTTTTAAAATTATTTTTGTCGTTTTACTTTTTTATCTCTAGCTCCCTCCATTTTTCAACCTTTGTTGCTCTCTCTTTCCTCTCTCTCTCTCTCTCTCTCTTCTCTCTCTCTCTCCTCCCTCTCTTTTTCCCTCTCTCTCTCTCTCTCTCTCTCTCCCCCCTCCCTCCCTCCCTCTCTCTTTCCCTCTCTCTCTTTCTCTCTCTCTCTCTCTCTCTCTCTCTCCCCCCTCCCTCCCTCCCTCTCTCTTTCCCTCTCTCTCTTTCTCTCTCTCTCTCTCCCTCCCTTCCTTTCTCTCTGCCCTTGTCTCTTTGGCAAGAGGCTCTCTTTGACACACTCTCCTGGAGCCTGGATCCAGTGGTAAGTAGCCTGCTGTATGTTGGCTGTTGGCAGGCGTTTTGTGTGTGTGTGTGTGTGTGTGTGTGTGCGTGCGTGCTGGGGAACATCTGCCTCGCTCATCATGACTTTTATAACGTGGCACAGCCCACCTCCCCGAGGGGGCGGCCGTTATAGGAGTCCAGAAAACCTGAGCCAATCACACACACACGCACACAAGCACACACACACACACACACACTTCTGTGCAGGTACTCAGGGAGCTGACTGCTCTCACCGTGCTCCTCTACAGCACTCCTCTTCTTGTTCCCTGAGACAGGGAACATGTCCGCGGCGCTCTCTGTCTGACTGCTGGTGCCATAAGACTGTTTTCATTACCGGCAGCCTCAGAGCTAACTCAGCTCCCAGCTCAGACAGAGGAGTCCTCTGTGTGTGTGTTAACAGCTCAGAGAGTCCCTTGTATGTGTGTGTTAACAGCTCAGACAGAGGAGTCCTCCGTGTGTTCATGACCATAGTGAACAAGTCTCCTGCCCAGCCCTACTGAAGGTGCTCTGACATTATTCACTAGGAACTGCCTGTCTGAGAAGATTTTAGACACGGAGCTGACCTTTCATCTCGGGCTTGGGCCTCCATTGTGTCGTGTGCTTGTGGGTTGTCCCAGTATTAAAAAAAAAAAACAAAAAGCAGGTGACTCAGTGAGAATGTATCGAGTCTTTATGTTCCCAGTGACACAGAGCACCTCTGTCTCTGGCTGCTGGTGTCATGATCCCGGCCAGCTTGACAGAATTCTCACAGTCTTTTGAATTTAGGCAAGAAAGAGAGGTCCACCGAGGGAAGCTTTTCATCCTAGACTCACAAATGCTGCATGAACTGTGCTTTACACAACCTCTTTTGCCACATTCTCACAATCGTTTCAATAGACGGCAAACCCAGAGCACCAAGGGGAAATTGACTTCACATACTGTGTGGCTCAGAATGGCCTCAGTTGCTCAGAACGTGGACTGTGGTTTGCTTTTCTCAAAGTGAAAAGATCATTTTTTTTCTTTGGCATTTCTTTTTCTTTGTGTGTGTGTGTGTGTGTGTGTGTGTGTGTGTGTGTCTGTCTTCTAACCTCATGAAGCTGTACAGACAAGGCCTCACATTTCTCCCACTTCTGTTTTCACACTCGCATTCCAAAGACGTCACCTCTGGCGGCACGGGGCTGGGTGGGTGGGTGCCATGGCAACGGATGCTGAGTGCGGTGAGGAGGATGACTGGGGGAATCATACATCAGCGGGATAATTGTGCTTGCCCCCCCCACCCCCCCCCCCACCCTCACCCCCACCATTGGCAACAAGAGGAAGCTCTC
>PYXC01002071.1:87500-112500 GCA_015244755.2 Tenualosa ilisha
ATCTGTGTGTTATCTATCGTCCTCCAGGTCAAATGGGCAATTTCATTGAGAAACTTGACACTCTGCTTGTTCTCGGCGATATGAACATCCACTTAGACAATCCAGGTTCTGCAGAATTCCTATCTCTGGTGGACTCCTTTGAGCTACAGCGGGTTCACAGCCCTCCGACTCACAAAGCCGGTAAGGAAATTGATCTCATTTTCACCAGGAAGTGCGCCGCTACTTCACAGACAGTTACTCCTCTACATCTATCTGACCATTACTTTATTCAGTTCAAGGTTTCCCTCTGTCAGCAACCATCTGCTCCTACTCCCTCTGTCTCTGTCCGTCGCAATCTCCGGAATCTATCTCCTACTCACTTTCCTCCTTGGTGGCGTCTGCTCTACCACAGTCTAGAAGTTTCTCTTCTTTTGAGGTTGATGATGCCACAGAGTCACTCTGTTCTACGCTGAGATCCTGCTTGGATCGTGTGTGCCCTCTGTCTACCAGACCCGCATGACCCACTCAGTCTCATGCGTGGCTTAATGACTCAATGCGCACTAACCTCAGACCTGCTGAAAGGAAATGGCACAAAACTAAGAATTCGGCCGATCTAGCACAATTCCAAGTACTACTATCTTCCTTCTCATCCAGTGTCACTGCTGCGAAAAAGGCTTTCTATCACGACAAGATTAACAACACCACAGACACCAAGAAGCTCTTTTCCACCTTTAAATCTTTACTAAACCCACCTCCTCCACCTCCTCCAACTAACCTCACAGCTGACACTTTTGCTGCATTCTTCACTAACTAAGTTGCAGCTATTAGTAGTCAGTTCTCAAACTAATCTACAGAGGTTCCTTCTCCTAGCCTCTCTAAACCAACTGCTTCCTTTTCTTCTTTCACTCCTCTCCGAGGCAGAGGTGTCTAAGCTTCTCACAGACAGCTGGCCTACCTCTTGTCTTCTGGACACTATCCCAACAACCCTTCTTCAGGCCATAACCCCCACCATTGTGACAGCAACCACACATGTGGTCAATGCTTCACTAACTAGGGGTACATTTCCCAAACAAGCCCAGGTAACACCGCTGCTCAAAAAACCATTCCTTGCTCCCACTCAAGTGGAGAACTACCGGCCTGTCTCTCTTCTCCCCTTCCTTTCCAAAGCCATTGAAAGAGCTGTCTTTAAACAGGTCACAGGATTTCTCACTCAGAACAACCTCCTCGACTCCAACCAATGCGGTTTAAGAAGTGGCCACTCCACTGAAACGGCGCTTCTGTCTGTGACGGAAGCATTAAGAGAGGCCAGAGCAGCAGGTCAGTCCTCAGTGCTCATCCTGCTGGACCTATCAGCAGCATTTGACACGGTCAACCACAGCATCCTACTGGACAAGCTGACCAACATTGGCATTGATGGCACAGCGCACTTCTGGTTCAAGTCCTATCTTACTGGACGGTCCTTCAACGTATCATGGCTAGGACAGACATCGGCACTTCACCAACTCACCACAGGAGTACCCCAAGGATCTGTGCTGGGGCCCCTTCTCTTCGCCCTGTACATCACCTCGCTGGGCTCAATCATCCACTCCCATGGCTTCTCTTACCACTGCTATGCTGATGATACCCAGCTCTATCTGTCCTTTCCACCTGATGACTCCACGGTGTCAACACGGATCTCAGACTGTCTCTCTGATATATCTGCATGGATGAAAGAACATCACCTCCAACTAAAGTTCTACAAAATTGAACTACTGGTCCTCCCAGCCAAACAAGCCATACATCACAACATCAGTATCAAGATCGACTTCCTGTCTGTTTCTCCCACCAAAGTGGCAAGAAACCTAGGTGTCATGATTGATGACCAACTTACCTTTGCAGATCACGTTGCCTCTGTGGCTTGGTCGTGCCGTTTTTCCCTATTCAACATAAGGAAGATCAGGCCGTACCTAACCCAACATGCAACCCAGCTCCTGGTTCAGACCTCTGTTCTTTGAACTTCACTGGTTGCCCTTGGCTGCTTGCATTAATTTCAAGGCACTTATGGTGGCCTACAGGGTAAATGATGGCTCTGCTCCCATCTACTTGAATACTCTTCTGAAGCCCTATGTCACCCGACGACCGCTACGCTCCTGTAAGGAACGTTTTCTAGCACGGCCAACACCTTGTGCAGGTCAATCCAGACTCTTCTCATATCTGGTTCCGCGCTGGTGGAATGACCTCCCAAGTGCTACCAGATCAACTGATATCCTCTCCACCTTCAAGAAACTCGTGAAGACTCAGCTCTTCCAAGAATATCTCCTGTCATAAATTTTGAGAATGCACTTAATAATTTAATTTCTCTACACTGCGTTACACTATTGCACTTTCATCTTAAAATAGTGCAGATTCTATGTTAGCAATATGCACTCCTTGTTAGTTCTTTCATTGTGTTGTAGCTTGAATGTTATCCTCTTTTGTAAGTCGCTTTGGATAAAAGCGTCTGCTAAATGCCTAAATGTAAATGTAAATGTGTGCTGCTGTGTGTAGTTGGTTACAGTTATGTGTTGACCATGACTGACACGAGCAGAGGCCTATCACGTACTACCTTCATTGACCTGACAGAAACAAGTGAGAAAATCAGAATAACTTTGCAGTTATTCAACAGTAACGTTTGCTAGAAAGTTAATATTAGCTCATTAATAGCTATCTATTCGGCTAGCTATCTAGCCTGGTCATTTTCCTGAGTGGATCTGAACAGTCATGGCAAGAGAATGATGAAGTGATGATCATTGCAGAGAACTTTGTTTTATGGGGAGAGATTAAAGGAGAAAGCACTGAGGTGACCGAGACCTACCATGTAATGCCACAGACAAGCAGGAAAGGCCATTGTAAGCTAAAAGATGTCATGTTAATAGTTTGTTTTTTGGCACTGTGGACCGGCTAACTATAGCTAAGTTCATGTGACACGATGCTGTGATGCAGTGAAGGAATCACACCAAGGTTTGTGAATAACATGGTTTCATTCATGAGTTTTCAGAGGCTCGTCTTGGTAAGGGATTGAAGCAAAAGGAGCAACTGTGTTTGTCTTAGTTGCTCATGTATCTAAAGAAAAACTGTTGATTATATTTTGAGGAGAATGAAACCAGTCTAGATTTCACTGCAGCCCTTTCGTCTTCAACTGAGCCGATGTGTCCCTGGCTTGATGTAGGATTATTTTAGCTGATTTTTTGGTGCTGAGTGTCAAGCCTGGATTCTTACTAGAACTGAAAATTTCAAAACTACCACTTCAACCTCCAGATCACAGCATGGCTTAGAACTGATCTCTTAGAACTGATCTCTTAGAACTGATCTCTTAGAACTGATCTCTTCACATTGCTTTCTTATGGCTCCCAACAAACAGAATACTCTGCTTGGATTTTTTATCCACATTATCAGTTGCATATTGCAGTGCAGAAACAGAAGGCCTGGATGTAAAAGCGCTTTAGGAGGCATATGCAGTTTATTATTAGGCGTGCATTTATTAATTCCACAGTCCCTTGACCACATGACATCATTTTGACAATCATGTTCATGGGACAGGAACTTTTCTTGGCATTTGCTTTAGAGATGTAAACTAAGCATTTTGAAAAAGTAACATGCTTTTGCTGGCTATCCTCTATGCTTTTCAGTTTGTGGGATATATATATAATATTATATTTATATATATATATATATATATATATATATATATATATATATATAAATATATATATTTTTTTTTTTTTTTTTTACTTTGAGTTCACTTTTAGTTTTGGAAGTAAACAACACAAACAAAAAAAAAAAACCCTGACATGAACGCCATCACATTAACAAACAAGAAAAGAATCATAAGAAAAGAAGAGGGTCAGAGAAGCAAAACAGTAAAATTAGAAAAATCGTGACAAACATACATTACTGGCCTTTAAAAACGGTGACAAACATACATTACTGGCCTTTAAGGAGTGCAGTCAGCTCAAGCCTGACCTCAGATATGCTGCACAAATAATGATGTGTGTAGTCAAGCAGTACTTCTAGAATTCTGCAACTTGACCTTTGACTCACATCTGCTGTTGTATCCACCTAACAGAGACAATGAAACCACATAAGAGTTTGTCCATCTCCACAACAGGGCCTCACATTCACCACAAAGAGCAGATAAGCCTGGCCTTTGAACCTTTGTAATGGGCCCATATTCAGTGTGTGATTTGTGTGTGTGTGTGTGGTGTGTGTAACAATATGGAGATGGTGATGCACTCTGTCTGTCTGTGAAGCACTGAGCAGGCTGTGAGTCTCAGACTTACTGAGGCAGCATCTGCTTTTATAGCTGCAAATGCTGTATACATATACAAGAATTCTGCAGCTTCTGTAAAAAGGCTAACTTAATTAGAGTTGATTTTTAGACTGAACTTCTGCAGACTATTTACAGCTAGTGTTAATTAACGGCTGTGAATCCCCCCAGAGGAAAAGACCTCTGGATTATGTGCTATTATTGGGTCAGACAGCTTTCGTTCTGTGTGTGTGTCTCTGTGTGTGTGTGTGCATATGTATGTGTGCATGTCTCTGTCTGTGTCTGCGTGTGTGTGTGTGTGTGTGTGTGTGTGAGAGAGAGAGAGAGAGAGATGATGATTATGTTGGTATATGAGAGTCTTTGAGTGAGAAGGTATGAGTGGGGTGTGTATGTGAGAGAAAGAAGGTGTGTCTGTGTGCGTGTGTGCATGTGTGCGTGCGTGCGTGTGTGTGTGTGTGTGTGTGTGTGTGTGTGTGTGTATCCCTCACTGCCTTTGTAAGCTGTTTTAGTTATAAGCCACTGCTGCATTAATCATATAACTTTAAAAATAACAACAGTAACAAGAAGCTCTTCTTTTTAGCTGTGCATATATGATGTAATTTAATGTATTAGTTATAACAGGGTGACTACATGTTAGTAACATTGCCTGACACACACACACTTCAGCAGAGGTCATAACCATGCTACTACATCTTAATAACAATAGAGCCAGATACTAATGAGAGCCCTAGTGGAAAGACTCTTGCAATCTGTTTTTTAAAGAAAAGTCGGATTTAATACAAGTTGGAACGCTTTTAAATGATGTCTCAGGCTCTTTGAATGAGGTCATTGCAAGTCACTCTTTGATTGGGTCAGACCAGGGATCAGCCTTCTGCTCTGAGGGAGAGGAAAAATGTAAAATCTCTCTCTCTCTCTCTCTCTCTCTGAGTCTAGACAGTGTGCCTGCAACGTCTCTCATTTCACAGTACAAAAGTTTAGTTTTAAAAGTGGCAAAGGATTCGCTCTGAAAAGCACAAGGCAAATCTCTGGAGGTGGCAAACACAAGCTCCCCTCTCTTTGTGGCTTCTCAAGACCCTAAAAAACACCCTACAGTATTTTGAGGAATCTCTAAAAGGAGGCCCGCAAAATAAAGTAAAGAAAAGAAAACAAGAATAAAAGCCTCTGCTTTAAATATCAAAGGTAGCTTGGCTGTCTGGGCTATTGCTGTGCTTCCCCGTTTCTCCTATGATTGCAGTGGAAGCCTTTGTAGTGCATTCTGGGAAGGGATGAAGCCTTTGTAGTGCATTCTGGGAAGGGATGGGAAAGTAATGATCCAAATATTCTCCACCCTACCTATCCTTCACTAGCTGCTCCTCACCGGTAGGTGTGTGTGTGTGTGTGTGTGTGTGTGTGTGTGTGTGTGTGTGTGTGTGTGTGTGTGTGTGTGTGGTTGGTCTGACTCTCTGCTCTGTGTCGTTCTGCTATGTATGTGCTATATTCTCATGATGTGCCTTGTGGGACTGATGCCATGACACTCTCTAAGATATGTGTGTATGTGCACACACTTTCTTTTCTTTACCCTCATACCATACCTTCTCTCTTTCCATCCTTCTCTCATTCTTTCTCTATCGTCCTCTCTCTCTCTTCCTTTCTCCCTGTCAAACCCTCTATCAGTTTTATGTGGAGTGTGTGTGTGTGTGTGTGTGTGTGTGTGTGTGTGTGTGTGTGTGTGTGTGTGTGCATGTGCTTGTGCGTGTGTTTGCAATGCTAACCACTTAGCCTCAAACCTTGACTCCTCCCAGGACATCACCTTCTTTCATTCCACAAATAAGGGAATGACACACACACGCACACACACACACACACACACCACATAAAACTGATAGAGGGTTTGACAGGATGGAAGGAGAGAGGGTAAGGTAAGAGGGTAAAGAAAAGAAAGTGCATGCACACACAGACAGGCCCTCAGTCAATATCTCCCTCCTAAGGGTGAGTGTGTGTGTGTGTGTGTGTGTGTATGTATTGAGTGTATGTTTATGTCGCTCCCCTTTCATAGGGCTGTTCCACCCCCCGCTGCCTGTCGGAGACGTTAATGTATGGCTCACGTCAGGGACCAGATGTTGGGCAGGCGTGTGTTTTCTTCGGGGCGTACTGCCTCATGCAGAAGGGTGTGTTTCTCTGTGTGTGTGCCTCATGCTGCAGGCTCTCTTCAAACACATGGCTAACAGCCACAAGGAACCAGCGGTGTGCTTCATTAGAAATCCTCCTGACCACAGGGGGCAGTATTTGATAAGGTGCTTATTGGTCCCTCAGGATTGCACATTTGCCCAGCTCTCTCACTCTGCCCATTCCAGCCTTGCTGGGTCTTCTGCAATGTTTGCAGAACAATTGTGTGTGTATGTGAGTGAGTGTGTGTAGAGGTCTAGGAGGAGCCACTCTTTTCTCTCTCTCTCTCTCTGTGTGTGTGTGTGTGTGTGTGTGTGTGTGTGTTGCTCTTTGACTTCCTCTAATGAGCAGGAGAATACTGCATAGGTCCATGTACTGACGCTGTATATCAGGCACTGGAAGCATCAGTGTCCAGAGCTCACTAGCATTTCCATGCATGTTTAGGGGAGATTTGTGGGTCTTCTCTTTGATTAGTGTTGATGACTGAAGGGGAAAAGGGAAAGTTTGAGGAACGGGAACTATAAACACAACCACAAATACACCTACAAGTACAGGTCTGGGGCTTTTAGCAACACAGACTCAGCTCTGCTACAACTCAGTGTGTGAATGAGAAAAACTAAATTCTGAAACAAGTTGATCAACTTTCTGAAACTGAGAGCATCACCTCCTTTAGTGCAGCTGCATGGATACAGAGCCTGTCCGCTCTTCCTATGATTGCATTAGAGTGTGATAGACCAAGGACCGATAAAACACACAAACACACACACACACACACACACACCATTATGCTGTCACGTGAGCTGTTGGAGTGTTCGTCTGGTCTGTTGAAGAGAGCTCATTGTACATTGCTCCAAGCTGCTGGTGTGAGTCGGGAGGATGTGAAGGGGAGGCTTGGTTTGGCTGCTGTGGCAACAGCTGTTAGAAAATGGCGGCAGGGGAAACACTGACGGGAAATGGGTCGCCTCAGAGCAGAACAGGCACACACACACACACACACACACACACCTCAGAGCAAAAGTGGCACAGGTGACATTTGAGAAATGAGGATGATAGGAGAGGGGGACTGATCACTCAGTCTGCAGGATGTGTGTGTGTGTGTGTGTGTGTGTGTCTGAATGTGTATGCGTGCACAGCTAACTTGTCTTCATTTCTGCTGGAAGCCTCTCCTCACGTAACCATGTAACGTCAGGAGCTGCCAAATGCCACAATGTGCTTAGTGTCTCTCTCACACACACACACACACACACACATACACCACCTCCTAGTCCACCCCACACTTCAGAAGACGGATCACTTTGCCTAATTGTCATTGTGGGGAAGGAATGAACAGCTTGGCTGTGTGTATGTGAGCGTGTGTGTGTGAGCGTGTGTGTGTGGTGTAAATAGGAATGTGTTGAGCCTCTGACTACACTAATAAAATCTTTCTGTGGTTACCGCACCTTCCTGCCCGGCATCTGTAACCTTTCCACCTTACAGGAACGATGCATCTCAGAGAATAGGATTCACGCCATTTCTGACACGCCCATTCAGTGTAAATGAGAATGTGCTGAAGCACACACTGATAAAATCCATATCTACTTACAGCGGCCGGCGAGCAGAGCTGATGCACAATCAGAAGTGAATCCTGTTTCACTGGTGCACAATCAGAAGTGAATCCTGTTTCACTGCGCGGCACCAGAGTGCCTCTTGTTTCCTTTCCTTTCCTTTATTTTTAAAGCATATTTTTTCATAATTTTGATTCATACAGAATAGCGGAGAGAAACAAGAAGGTGTGTGTGTGTGTGTGTGTGTGTGAGGGAGAGAGAGAGAGAGAGAGAGATTGAAACAGGACAGTGGAGAGATGGGTTATATCTGGAAATGTCTGTGGACTGGATTCAAACCCATGTCCCTGTGGACACCTGTCCCACATTCGGGAAGGATGCCCATAGTGTCCCTAACGTCAGTGTGTCGGTGCTGAATCCATAGTGTCCCTAACGTCAGTGTGTCGGTGCTGCATCCATAGTGTCCCTAACGTCAGTGTGTCGGTGCTGCATCCATAGTGTCCCTAACGTCAGTGTGTCGGTGCTGCATCCATAGTGTCCCTAACGTCAGTGTGTCGGTGCTGCATCCATAGTGTCCCTAACGTCAGTGTGTCGGTGCTGCATCCATAGTGTCCCTAACGTCAGTGTGTCGGTGCTGCATCCATAGTGTCCCTAACGTCAGTGTGTCGGTGCTGCATCCATAGTGTCCCTAACGTCAGTGTGTCGGTGCTGAATCCATAGTGTCCCTAACGTCAGTGTGTCGGTGCTGCATCCATAGTGTCCCTAACGTCAGTGTGTCGGTGCTGCATCCATAGTGTCCCTAACGTCAGCGTGTCGGTGCTGCATCCATAGTGTCCCTAACGTCAGTGTGTCGGTGCTGCATCCATAGTGTCCCTAACGTCAGTGTGTCGGTGCTGCATCCATAGTGTCCCTAACGTCAGTGTGTCGGTGCTGCATCCATAGTGTCCCTAACGTCAGTGTGTCGGTGCTGCATCCATAGTGTCCCTAACGTCAGCGTGTCGGTGCTGCATCCATAGTGTCCCTAACGTCAGCGTGTCGGTGCTGCATCCATAGTGTCCCTAACGTCAGTGTGTCGGTGCTGAATCCATAGTGTCCCTAACGTCAGTGTGTCGGTGCTGCATCCATAGTGTCCCTAACGTCAGTGTGTCGGTGCTGCATCCATAGTGTCCCTAACGTCAGTGTGTCGGTGCTGCATCCATAGTGTCCCTAACGTCAGTGTGTCGGTGCTGCATCCATAGTGTCCCTAACGTCAGTGTGTCGGTGCTGCATCTTTGCTGAGATTAAAATCAGGTGTCATTCCCCTCCACCGTGAGCATTGTGTAAATAATCTGGCCTCTCACACACACACACACACACACTCCCTCTCCCTCTCCCTCTCTCCACCTACCGCCCCTCCCCTTCTTTCTCTCTCTCTCTCTCATTATAATACTGTCTGTTTATCAGTGTATGTCCAGCTTGGGCCAATTACTGCAGCCTGCAATGTTAATTAGTAACCTCATCAGATGGCTGTTTCATCCTACAGTTAACCAGCAAAATAAATAAACCAAACTCTTCTTGATAGCATGCTTTATCTGCTGAGCCCACATGTGTAATAGCCAGTGTGTGTTCTGCGCACACACACACACACACACTCACACACACTGTTGTGTGTATTATCCAGAAGTCCACAAGTCTGTGCTATCCACAGACACACACACACTCACAAGTGTGTGTACTATCCACACACACACACACATACTCTCTCCCAAGTGTTTGTACTACTCTCTCACACACACACACACACACACACACACACACAAATTCTTTATTTGAACCCAGCAATCATATTATTTGCAGGACTCAACTATTTTCAGAGGTGAAATACAGCTTTGGCACTCATGGGTACAAAAAACATCGGCTGCGCCACACAGCAAGGCTATTACCGCTGATACAGAGCAGAAATTTGCATGTGGTTTAGATTTCCCTTTAGCCAGCCCTGCCAGTCTTAACCCACTAATGGTTGATTTGTGGATGTGTCCTAGGCTGCCAAATATCAAAACTACCAACTTACATGCAAATCCTAAGTCACTGATCTTTGCAAGAAGGGGCTGATTCTTGGTCATCTTATCATAAAATGCCATGTTCATATACAGATCAAAGACACATCCTACCTCCAGGACCAGCTGTCTCTGTTTTTGCAATATGCACTCTTTGTTACTTTCTTTCATTGTGTTGTAGCTTGAATGTTATCCTCTTTTGTGAGTCGCTTTGGATAAAAGTATCTGCTAAATGCATACATGAGCATGAAAATGTAACACCTGTAATCTGGCCTTAACAGTGAAGCAGAGAATGTCCTCCCCTACAGCAGCATTTCTGTACATGGAGTGGGAGACTGAATGGTCAGCAAAGTCAAGGGATACCAGCTTTCCCTGTAGTTGTAATCCAGTTCAGTGCTGTTTTATTGCTGTTTGTTTAATGATGAGGAGGAATTTTCTTGTGGTCTGAATTTTTATTATTACCTGGATTTCACTGGACGCCTGTACCATTCACATGGGGTCGAGTGTCCACTTGATCCTCCTCACACCCTACACTTATAGCCGGAGTGGATGCTGTGTGAACTGTCCGACCCAGGATGACCGGGTTTTGGGCTGGACATGGTGATGACATATCACGAGTGCGACCCTCCAATTGGAGTTTAAAACACAGGAAACCAGTATAACGCCTACACTTTCACATTATGGGTGAACTGTGTTAAAATTCATTCCTTATACTGTCTAAAAATGCTTTCATTGAGGAGGTGCATTTATGTTAGCGTCACACTAGCTTTGGTTTCATAGTTTTGTTAGCGCTACTGAGGGTTTTACAGTTGCTTTGGCAAGCACAGGTAGAAGTTCGCTGTAGAAAACCTTAGAAAACACAAGTGAGCTACAAGTCAAGGGATATTGGCAATATGGCAAACAAAACTAACTAGTTGTCCAATGTTGTTAACTTGCAGTCAGAGGGATGTGAAAAGCAGCCATAAATCAAGTGAATACAGCTAGCACACATAACGTTAGCACACAGCTAGCACACATAACATTAGCATGCAGCTAGCACACATAACTTTAGCACACAGCTAGCACACATAACATTAGCATGCAGCTAGCATACATAACGTTAGCATACAGATAGCATGCATAGCGTTTGGTAACAACACAGCTAATGCCACCACCATCACCAGCTCTATCGATAATTCACATTCATGTTAAGTTAACCATTTGCAGTATTTCAGTCAATGTAAGCATGGGCTACATGCCAGCAGGTTGCTTAGCTGAGTGATTTGTTTGGTCGGGGTGCTAGGAGTAGCTGAAAGTTGACGTAACAGCCTCTCCCCTCCCCATAGCATCACTGTGGTTGTAAACTTCGCTGCCTTTTTTCTCATTGCTTCCTTTGCCCAGTTTTAGAAATCATGACAGTTTGAATGCCCTTATCTCCTGAGTCCGTTTGCCAATGTTACTGATGTAGGTATCACTTGTTTTGTGAGAACACACTAAACTGACCGTAGACCTGTCAGTGGCATTGACTGGTGTATTTACTTCCAATGTATGAACTCAGGCCCAATATTGTATATTATGTTATGTTACACAGTGCCCCAAGGCAAAGCCTCCTAACTCCTCTCTAAACAGGGAACTTGGCTGTCAGGCAGATAATAGGTTTTATGGAGACTATTTTGGGTTGCAATATTAGCCCCAAGTCATTCCAATCACTTGGACTTAGAATAAGTATGTGTGTGTGTGTGTGTGTGGGTGTTGGTGTTTCTTGTGTGTGTCTGATGTCTGATAAGCAGCAGTCCCAATGACGGTAGGGGATATCAAACCTTTCCATGCTCCGCTGGCTCTGACAGAGGGAACTGATGTGATTGTGTTGCTTTCTCTTGTATGTCTTCTAAGACTTCTCATCTATGCCTCTGCTCTTTGCTGGCAACTCACGTTCAAGAGAGTTAGAGTGAAAGAGAAAGAATGTGTTATGCAAATATACAGAGAGAGTATTAGAGTGAGTGATATAAGAGAGAGAGAGAGAGAGAGAGAGAGAGAGAGATGGCCGACTGTGGGAGACCAAACGTTCCCCAGAAGCAGGAACAGAGGCAGGAAGTGGAGTGTGACACATTAATCGTTTCAGACGTTTATGTGCTGTTGACACCAGAGGTGATTCTTTCTGTGTGTGTGTTTGTGTGTGTGTGTGTGTGTGTGTGTGTGTGTGTGTGTGTGTGCGCGTGCGCGTGTATGTGCAGTGATGTTCTGAAAATGGAATTAGTTTCCACAGATGGCTGGCATTCTGCATGACCATTAGACACTCGTCAGTCAATCAGCTAATCACTGACCACACTCTCATACCATGTGTGCAGATTGGTCAGTTGGGCACTGGCTGGTCAGTTTGCAATCGAGTGCACTAAGCAGCGGATCCATACTCAGACCCATACGTAGATCCATACTCAGACCCATACTCACTGCCACTAGACACTTAGATCCATACTCACTGCCGCTAGTCACTCAGATTTACACTCAGTACTCTTTCCCTTTCCTGCTGCAGGTAGCAAGACTGCTGAGATGAGTCTAGTCTAAGTGTTTAGGATGAGCCTAGTCTGTGTTTAGAATCAGTCTAGTCTAAGTGTTTAAGATCAGTCTAATCTAGGTGTTCAGGATGAGTCTAGTGTCTAGTCTAGGTAGTTAGGATGAGTCTAGTCTAAGTGTTTAGGATGAGTCGAGTATGGGTGTTTAGGATAAGTCCAGTCTAAGTGTTCAGGAAGAGTCTAGTGTCTAGTCTAGGTGTTTAAGAAGAGTCTAGTCTAGGTGTTTAGGATCAGTCTAGTCTAGTGTGAAATGTGTGAAACGTGTGAGATGAGTACTCTATGAGAAAGTGCTTCATCTCTCAGCCTCACAGTAGCACACATACATTGGCAGGAAATGTTCAGCAAGAGCGTGTGTGTGTGTGTGTGTGTGTGTCTGTGTCAGGGAGTGTGTGTGTGTGGGTGCTGTCTAGAGGAAGAAGAAAAGGAAAAAGAAATGCAATTACCACTAAGATTTGGGGGCGATCAATCCGGTACGCTTCCCTCATTAATCTCTACATTTAATTTGGCCTCCAAACATTTCCTGCGACACACAGACAGCAAGTCTCTCTCTGTGACAGACACACACATTCGCACACACACACACACACACACACACACAAACACACACCCACACAGCAAACAACAGTGTACTTCGCCAATACTCCAGTTGCTGTTCATTTTTTCCTATTGCGTATGCTTTGAACCAGCACTCAGGGAGTGATGGGGTGTGTGTGTGTGTGTGTGCAGGTGCAGAAGCAGGGGAGGGTGAACTGTCTGAACTTTTGTCTCACCGTCATCTCCTGTGTGTGTGTGTGTGTTTGCGTGTTTATTATGTATGTGTGTGTGTGTGTCTGTGTGTGTTTTTTGATTTGTTCTTACCTCTTGCTTTCTGCCCAACTTAGCTGCTTGCTAAGTGTTAGTGCCAAACTGTCTGTAGATTCCTCCAGTGTTCTTATTTAGCGGCCTGGTTTGTTTTGGTTTGCTGGCTCTCTGTTGTCTGTTGGCCTTTCACCATTGTTTCAGTCCTCTGGTCTCTTCACTTCCCCATAGCTGTGATCTTGATAAGGTAAAGCGCCACATGAAATCATATCACTCTCATCATTTGTGCACAGAAGAGAGCACTTCATGCAGTGCTGACGGCTGGATAGACACACACACACACACACACACACACACACACACACACGCACACACAAACATGCACACCTACCCACACACACACACAGATTCATCACCACAAAGACATGATTTGTGGGTCTGTCTCTAGTCTATGAACTAATGGCTGAATGCAGCCTGTGTGTGTGTGTGTGTGTGTGTGTGTGTGTGTGTGTGTGTGTGTGTGTGTGTTGAAGCATAAAGCTGAATGGGATGCAGAAGAGGAGTGTGTGGATGTGGAGTAGATTATCTTCGCTGAGGTGTGGGATATGACACACATCTATCTTTCATCTGTCATTGAGTCCATTCTCAATGATGGTGTGAGGTGCAGTACCTGCCAACGCAGCGCATTTTAATATCATTGGCTGCAGTGTGCGTGAGTGTGCGTGTGTGTGTGTGGTTGAGAATCTACCTTTAATGTGTTTCTAGAAAAGGACTGTGTGTGTGTGTGTGTGTGTGTGTGTGTGTGTGTGTGTGTGTGTGTGTCACACACACGTGCACGTACACACATGTTGATTTGTACAAGTTAAAGGAAGGAACCAGCAACAATTTCATAAGCTTCATACGTGAGCATAGGAGGAGCTGAGAGAACCTTTGTGCGTGCTTGTGTGTGAGTGTGGTTGCATGCATCTGTGCTTGTGTGAGTGTGTGTGTGTGTGTGTGTGTGTGTATGTGTGTAGGGAGGGGCAGAGGTGTGAGGTGTAAAAAAACAGTCTGTGCTGCAGTCAGTAGGATAGAGAGCACCTGAGGAGTGTGTGGAAAATATCTGCAGGTATAGTGTACACACACACACATACACACAGTACAAATGCTGAAATATATGCATATTCACATACGTTGAAGTGTTTAGCGTGTGTACACTATGTGGTGCAGGCACTGGGAGATGTGTGTGTGTGTGTGTGTGTGTGTGTGTGTGTGTGTGTGTCAGTGTTACATAACCGTCTCTAAACAAATCAGCCTCTTACTGTTACAGAGTGGGAAGAAGGGAATGCAGAGAGAGAGAGCGGTAGAGAGAGAGAGGTAGAAAGATAGAGAGAGAGAGAACAAAAGTAAAAAAAGGAGAAGTTGACAGGGAGGAGGAGGTGGATGGACTGATGGAAGGTTTAGGCAGTAAAACGGAGGAGGAGAGAAAATAGACTCACAGTATAAGTTCAGAGAGCGAGAGACAGATTGTTGGCTAGTAGCTCCAAGGGCTCTCCTGCTGACTGTGGCAGCAGGTCCTGACATCATCTGACCCACGAACACCAATGATCAAGCTACTGTGGAGATGAACAGATGAACAGACACAAGAAAGCAGTAGAGGGAGAGAGAGAAAGAGAGAGACAGAAGAGCAATAGGCAGATGAAGTGAAGCTTCATCCCACCTCACTCCCACACACACAAACACAAACACCTGCTCTTTTCATCTCATCCTCCTCTCCTGTGTGTGTGTGTGTGTGTGTGCTTGTGGTTCACCAGCGGATCCGTCTGTAACTTGCCCAGACGCGGGGAGCATCTGATCGCTCTCAGAGCAAAGACGGGGGCTGTAGAGAGCCTTTGGCTGCTCAGAGTCCTGCCCTTGTTTGAAACTGCAGACACGACAGAGAGCTATTACTGATGCTGCTAGCAATACCAGTAAAGGAACATACAGCTCTCAATCTAAAGTACTATTACCGATGCTGCTAACGCTAAAGCTCTCAGTAAAGTACTTAAAGTACTATTACTGATGCTGCTAACGCTAAAGCTCTCAATCTAAAGCACTATTACTGATGCTGCTAACGCTAAAGCTCTCAATCTAAAGCACTATTACTGATGCTGCTAACGCTAAAGCTCTCAATCTAAAGTACTATTACTGATGCTGCTAACGCTAAAGCTCTCAATCTAAAGTACTATTACTAATGCTGCTAATGCTAAAGCTCTCAGTAAAGTACTTAAAGTACTATTACTGATGCTGCTAATGCTAAAGCTCTCAATCTGCTATTACTGATGCTGCTAGTCCTAGAGCTACAAGAACACACAACTCTCAGTGAAGTACTATTATTGATGCTGCTAACGCTAAAGCTCTCAATCTAAAGTACTATTACTGATGCTGCTAACGCTAAAGCTCTCAATCTAAAGTACTATTACTGATGCTGCTAACGCTAAAGCTCTCAATGTAAAGTACTATTACTGATGCTACTAATGGTAAAGCTCTCAGTCTCAGGTACTATTACTGATGCTGCTAATGCAAAAGCTCTCAGTCTAGCTCTACAGCAACAGGAACACACAGTTCTCAGTCTAAAGTACTATGTACGATGTAGTGTGTACAGCCCAGAGTCCAGTCTCTTGATGTAGTGTGTACTAATGTAACCTGCTGCCCAGAGTCCAGTCTCTTGATGTAGTGTGTACTAATGTAACCTGCTGCCCAGAGTCCAGTCTCTTGATGTAGTGTGTACTAACCTGCTGCCCATAGTCCAGTCTCTTGATGTAGTGTGTACAGCCCAGAGTCCAGTCTCTTGATGTAGTGTGTACTAATGTAACCTGCTGCCCAGACTCCAGTCTCTTGATGTAGTGTGTACAGCCCAGAGTCCAGTCTCTTGATGTAGTGTGTACTAATGTAACCTGCTGCCCAGAGTCCAGTCTCTTGATGTAGTGTGTACAGCCCAGAGTCCAGTCTCTTCATGTAGTGTGTACTAATGTAACCTGCTGCCCATAGTCCAGTCTCTTGATGTAGTGTGTACAGCCCAGAGTCCAGTCTCTTCATGTAGCGTGTACTAATGTAACATGCTGCCCATAGTCCAGTCTCTTGATGTAGTGTGTACAGCCCAGAGTCCAGTCTCTTCATGTAGTGTATACTAATGTAACCTGCTGCCCAGAGTCCAGTCTCTTGATGTAGTGTGTGCTGATGTAACCTGCTGCTGCACACCAGCTGCCATTACTTAGTCCACTCATAATCCAGATAAGTTTTCAACCCTGTTTATTTGCTTGTTTGTTTGTTTGTTTTTTCTTCAGTTTCTTTTTATTTCAATTGACAACCTAAACACCATAGTAAAATCCAATTGGTGGAGATGTGTGAAAATGAGGGCTGTTATTATCCATTCTTCCTCATCAGAAGCAGACAAAACTCTGTGTATATCAGCTGTAGATAAGATTAGACACCAGGTATGAGCATGACAGAGGTAAGAAACTGTCCCTTGTAGTTTGAGTTAAATCCTGTGTAAGCCACAGTGGTCTTCCTGGCTAGCTAGGGATTAAGCGTGCTACAGTCACTACTCCTGCGTCAGGATTATTATGTCGGCTACTGCTACAGACACCACGACTGAAACCAAAGCAAATAACCAAACATCCAAAACACGTTATTTAGGACTTATTGCATTTAGTTTTCAGAAGTTAATTGTAAAATAAGATGGAGTGCTCAGGCACTGCACAGGACGTATGGCTTAAAGTTCGTAAATTGGAGTGTTTTGGCTTATAGTGAGGCAAATGGAAAATTAGATGAGGGAGAAAATCAGTTGACACAAGACAGGTGTTTCCTTTAGGTTTACACACACACAAACACACACACTCACACGCACACACATACAGAAACACACGCACACGAGCATACTCGTACACACACACAAACTCATACACACCTAGTAATTGTTCTCTCATCTGGTCCTTGTCCTGTTTGCCAGCTAGCTCAGTCATGTGGAGTCTATCGGTTCCATCTGGTTCTAGCTGGTTCTATCCGTTTCTGGAACTCTTAAGCCTCAAATGTGGTTGCTCTAGGTGCAAGAGCACAACACAGTGGACTGGGGGTATTTGTGTGCTAAGTGAATGAGAATGCCAACCATTATAAATACCAGGGTTTGTACATACGCTCACACGCACACACACACACACACACACACACACACAGACACACCAGACACACACAGTTTTTTTGCATGTACACAGCCATTCTCTCTCTCTCTCTTTCGGTCTCTTACTCACTCACACACACACATTTGAAGCTGATGAGCTACTGTCAGCTAGGCGAATAATAACACACACACACACACACACACACACACACACTCTGAGTCCGAAGGGGAAATGGATCTCCTGAAGTCAGCAGAAACTAAAGCACTCAGGCCATGATCGACTAGCGGAAGAGAATTCATTTGAGAATATCATGATTTCATCCGTACTGGCAAAACACACACACACACGCACACACACACACTTGCGACAGGAAGCCTTTTTGCTGTTTTATGAATGTGACAATATGTAAATTGCATTTTACTCTGCACACCAAGGAAACAAAATAAGCTCTCCTGATTTGGCGGCATTTGCCTGACACACACACAGACACACAAATTATGGTCTCCTGAGTCGGCAGTGTTTGCCTGACACATGCGCACACACACTAACACACTCTCAAACATAAACACACACACCAAATATGGTTCCCTGAGTTGGCAGTGTTTCTTGTGTGTTGCTGCCGACTTGTGTGAGGAGACGTTTGTAACCCTAAGCATTGGGCGCCAAGAGAATGATGAAATATAAACAGACACATGTGTGTTTTTGTTTGTTTGTTTGTTTGTTTGTTTGTTTGTTTCATTTGTTTGTTCACACTTATTCAGACTTGGTCGGCTTTGCCAGCAATTTATTGTATTTGCATATCCCCACGATAGAGTGGTTCTATTCGTCCAAAACTTGCATTCATAAACTGATATTTTGAAGGGGGAGAGCTTCCAGAGCAGTGCAAGCTTTGTGTTTTTGTGAAAGGATGTTGTGTGTTTCTGTATGGACACACACACACACACACACACACACACACACACACACACAGACAAATACACTGACACGAGTGGTTCTTTGTGAGCCTAAAGTCTCATCTATGCTAAACACTAAAACAGATTCAACTCATGAATTTCCATCCCTTCCCTGGAGAGACTTTTAAAACTGTGCGTAGGATTCATATCAGAAGGTGGCATACAGACAAAACCCTGAAAGTGAGTGTAGAAAAGAAAAAATATTCAGATTTAGAACACTGTGAGCTTGCATGTCTCACGTTGGTTTCCTTTTACAAATCACAACTTATATTAAACGTGGAGCAAATTCTGTGAGCATCGTGCCACGCCCATGGCTGCCCATATATAGTCTTTCCTTTCTTTCCTTCTCCTCCTCTCTCCGCCGTCAAGTTCAAGATGCATGAAATGTAGCAGCACGATTAATTACACAGAAACAGAGGTGAGCTAAACGTTTTGTTGCTTGTGCAGGTGGAGCTGAGGGTTGGGGCAGACAGTGAGACCTCCTCTCTCCTTCTCTTGCCTGTTGGGGAGCACATTGAGTCCTCCTCCCTCCTTCTCCTCCCTGTTGGGCTTGACAGTGAGACCTCTTCTCTCCCTCTCTTCCCTGTTGGGGCACACAGTGAGACCTCCTCTCTCCTTCTCTTCCCTGTTGGGGCACACAGTGAGACCTCCTCCCTCCTTCTCTTCCCTGATGGGGCAGACAGTGAGACCTCCTCTCTCCTTCTCTTCCCTGTTGGGGAGCACATTGAGACCTCCTCCCTCCTTCTCTTCCCTGTTGGGGCACACAGTGAGACCTCCTCCCTCCTTCTCTTCCCTGTTGGGGCACACAGTGAGACCTCCTCCCTCCTTCTCCTCCCTGTTGGGGCACACAGTGAGACCTCCTCCCTCCTTCTCCTCCCTGTTGGGGCAGACAGTGAGACCTCCTCCCTCCTTCTCCTCCCTGTTGGGGCGGACATCGAGACTGGATCATTAATTCATCTCTTAGTCCTTCCCAGTGTTCCCATGACCATGAGTACTCACACCCTCATTCTCTACCACATTGCTTCATTAACCACCCCACTGCACTCTGAACACCACTGGTGTGTGTGTGTGTGTGTGTGTTCACTAAACCACCCCACTGAGTTTGTGTGTGTGTGTGTGAGAGCCTTTCTGTGTAATCACTAATCCACCCTAGTTCTGGGGCCCTTGTGTCCAAACCTGCTCTAAGGTCATTAACTCAGTCCTGCTGTCTCCTCACACACAAACACACACACACACACACACACACACACACACACACACACACACACACACAGCCACAGCTAAAGAACTCATGCGTTCAGTGTGATTGCACTTAATATTAGCATACCACCCTCTCTTCAGCTTTTTCAGGTCATTAATTTATCCCGCTGTCCTGTGCTCCATTTAAGAGGCTAACTGTGTGTGTGTGTGTGTGTGTGTGTGTGTGTGTGTGTGTGTGTGTGTGTGTGAGTGTGTGTGTGTGTATTTGTGTTCACCAGTGGCACAACAACTACACACTTGGCCCTGGGGTCAATAAATTGACCATAGACTATACTAAAATAATCATGCATTTATTCGAAGTGGCACTGGCATTGAGGCTACATTGCCTTTAGGAACCTTTAGTAAGAATAAAAGCATTTGTCATTAATTTAATAACATGATCATTCCTTGATATCCTCTGTTATTTTAGATATTACATGGAGACCCCACTTTCAATTGGATATTAGATTGGCCCAGACCCCTAGGATAACAGCCCTGGCTACTGCTGTTAGCCACAAGCAAGGATATCCAGTAGCATTTGCCCCAAACTCTCTTGCTAAGGCAGGAATATAGGCATGGTGCAGTTTTCTTAAAGGAATGTGATGCATATTTGCTTGATAGATAAATTAGATAATCAGATAGAGGCTGCGATGGTTTGTGACATACTCAGACTAATGACTCCCTGCTAGAGAATCGAATGTCTTTGTCTGGAAACTGGAAAGTGTCATTTATTACTTGACCCTTTCGGCAGGAGTAGACCGCTTCCTACTAGTTTTTCCCCACTGCCAACGCAAGGCCCAGGGGTGGCAACCTCAGAGTCCACCTACAGTTTGCCGCTTGGGTTCATTAAGTCTGACCTCTGCACCAATCCTCTGCTCTGAGTAAGAATATAATTTAATATTAGCACAACCACAGCCATCACCACCAGTCTGTATGCTTTGTAGTCCCTTGCATCCCATAATGCTATACTGTGACTATACGTAGTATTCAACAACCCCTCCCCTTCTCGACCATATTAAGAGCAGTACTTCGTATGACTACAAACACCAGTATCAATACTGCCCCCTATACAGTAAGAGTAGTACTTCATATGACTACACACACCAATATCAATACTGCCCCCTATACAGTAAGAGTAGTACTTCATATGACTACACACACCAGTATCAATACTGCCCCTTGGGGAAGAGTAGTACTTCTGATGATCAACACCAGTGCTGGGTCAGAATAGTGTTTCATATGACTGTAAGTACTGATTCTTGTGCACTCTGGCTAAGAGTTGGATTTAGTAGAACCACAAACAACCAGGCCTTCAAAACAGACTGTCTGCAGTGCTCACTGTACACACTAAGCCCAGTGGTGCACTCTGGGAACGAGTAGTGTTTGACGTGATTACACACACTAATCCCAGTGGTGCACTCTGGGAACGAGTAGTGTTTGACGTGATTACACACACTAATCCCAGTGGTGCACTCTGGGAACGAGTAGTGTTTGACGTGATTACACACACTAATCCCAGTGGTGCACTCTGGGAACGAGTAGTGTTTGACGTGATTATACACACTAATCCCAGTGGTGCACTCTGGGAAAGAGTAGTGTTTGATATAGCTACACACACAAATCCCAGTTTACTCTGATTCAAAGTAGCGTTTAGTATGACTACACACACTAATCCTAGTGCACTCTGGGTTAGAACATTGTTGGGAAGGATACTTTTAAAAAGTATTCCAGTACAGATTACAGAATACATGCCCGACACTGTATTTTTTTACATTGCGTTTCATTATTCTATTCTCTGAAACGTAATCTGCATAATCTGATTTCATTATTTTTGGTCACAGGGCTGGTTATGTGGTAGGTGGTGCATGTCCTAAATGCAAATTGTTCTTTACACAATATTGAATTCATAGCAAAAGTTTGACTGCAAGCAACTACAGTAAAATGTTTGGATTCTCTTTGAAATAACGCTGCTGATTATGATCTTAGAAACTTATGAATGTACACCAGTAAATGGTACACTGCCACTTTAAGACGAATACACACTTTGGAGACTGCTTTGATTTTGTTGTGTTCCAGTGATTGCTCCTTTCATGACGCAGGAACTGACTTATGTTTTATTTCTGTATTCTTAACATTCTTGACAAAATATACTTCAGAAAGGTCTGGTGCCCTCTCCAACCCTTAATGCAGTAAACATGCAGTAAACAGTAAAACTTTATGATTTGAGTCACTATGTGGATTGTGCTTCTGAAATTTCTAAATCAAAAGGAAATGTGCATTAGCATTTGAAGTCAAGTACATTTTTACAAAGAAATATTAAAAGAAGACTTGACCTTGTGCGTTTCTAGATGAAGCAAACAAGCTCTTTACAGGTCATTGTAATGTCTTCGTTAAGAGACGTGCGTTAGGTTACTTATACGTAATTGAACTACTGACCTGCAAACGTTGCTGACTGGAAGGCTAAGTGCAGAAAAATGTTGCTCGTTTTCTTACTGTAACATTTGTTGAGACGTCATTGAGATGTCTACTAGAGACACATCGTTCAATTGAGCTATTTTGTTAAACCCATGCACTTCTGATCCATTTGTGCATATGCTACATGCCATCTTACGAGCAAGTGACACAGGGCCAAGGCAGAACAAAAAACAAAAAAAGAAAAAAACGTGAAAGTTATGATGTGTGCAAATTATGGTCTCATAAGCCTGTTCTCTATCACAGCAAACAGCGAAGATGTGTTTCATATTAAAGCAAAGGGGAAAGATGCTTTACTGAAGGGGCAGAAATGACTGCGCACACACTGCGCCAGTTTAAAAGTGTGTGTGCTTGCCTACTGCGCCAGTTTAAAAGTGTGTGTGCTTGCCTACTGCGCCAGTTTAAAAGTGTGTATGTTTGCCTCCATCCTCAGCCTATAAATGTAAATGCAATCCATTGATTTTAGCAAATTAACAGTATTCTGATCTAGATTAACTGTGACTCTAATGGAATGCAATAACCCAAGTTTTGCAGTCAAAATACGTAACACTGGTACATGTATACATTATTCCACAACACTGGGTGAGAGTGGTGTTTGATATGACCACACACACTAACCCCAGTAGTGTCCTCTAGTTAAGAGCAGGCTACAGTTAAATAGACCCACAAACACCAGCATCTCCACCTCAGACTCTATTCATCCAGCCTTGCACCTCCTCCTGAGTGGATTTAATTGCTGTCTGCTCCACTGCACTCAAGGCCAGCTGTGTGGGGAGTGTGTGGACTCCTTGACCTCTGTGTGGTCTGGAGAGAGAGAGAGACCACTCTCTCGGACTCTGTGTCTGGCTCGGGTGTCGCTGGAAGTCAGTCTTAATGGAAATAATTACTTATCGCCCACACCACTGGGGTTAGGGGTTATGGGCTAGGGGCGAGGGGCTTTTACGTCAGCCCATAGGACTTGTGTGTGTGTGTGTGTGTGTGTGTGTGTGTGTGTATGTGTCTTTGTGTGTACCACTTGGAAGACGTGTGCTTATTTCGCTTGAGTGGCTTCACAGCCCTCACATCTGCTTTTTCCACCGTTATGGAGAAATTAAAACAAAACAAAAGCAAAGTGCGGAGTGTGGAATGTAGATGTGTTGAGGAGCACTGAGGAGAATAGAGGTCAGAGTAGAGAGTAGAGTTCTCTTCCCTGTTGGGGCACACAGTGAGACCTCCTCCGTCCTTGTCTTCCCTGTTGGGGCACACAGTGAGACCTCCTCCGTCCTTGTCTTCCCTGTTGGGGCACACAGTGAGACCTCCTCTCTCCTTCACTTCCCTGTTGGGGCGGAGCAGAGTACTGAGGAGAGTAGAGGACAGACCTTCAGGATTAGAATGCAGTACTCAGTAGAGCCCCAGAGGATTAGAGTACAGTATTCAGTAGAGCCCTAGAGGATTAGACTATAGTACTCAGTAGAGCCCTAGAGGATTAGAGTACAGTATTCAGTAGAGCCCTAGAGGATTAGACTATAGTACTCAGTAGAGCCCTAGAGGATTAGAGTACAGTATTCAGTAGAGCCCTAGAGGATTAGAATACAGTATTCAGTAGATCCCTAGAGGATTAGAGTACAGTATTCAGTAGAGCCCTAGAGGATTAGAATACAGTATTCAGTAGAGCCCTAGAGGATTAGAGTACAGTATTCAGTAGAGCCCTAGAGGATTAGAGTAGGTAATAGGTAGTACAAAGTATTGTAGAGTATTCAAAGAGTATTGCTCACTATGAGAAGATTGGAACCCTGAGTATAGTAATGAAGAGTGTTACTCAGAGTAGAGTAGAGCCCTGAGTGTAGTATTGAATTAAATGTGTTTAAGTGGCTAGCCTTAAATCGAATAGAGCCCTAAGTGTAGTATTAAGTAGAGTAGAACCCTAAGTGTCATATTGAATAGAGTAGAACCCTGAGTATAGTATTGAATAGAGTAGAACCCTGAGTGTAGCATTGAATGGAGTACTATTCTGGGTAGCTTTGACTACAGAGAACTGGATACAAGAGTTGTGTAGTGGCGTTGGCGCCTGGCTTATCTGCGTCTCCGGGTGGACGCAGGTGTCGCCGTGGTGACAGGCTTGTTATTTATGCGCTGCATAATTGCTCAAAGGCAGCTCGAAGCATGGAGGAAACACTCATCTCGCACCATTAAACCCCATAATGCCACACACACACACACACACACACACAGAGAGCGAGAGAGTAAGAGATGAGAACAGGGGGAGATGGAGAACCATAAAAAATTGTATGTGTGTGTCTGTGTTTTTTGTGTGTATGTGGTATTCAGTATGCGTGGCTGTTCACTACATAAATTGTGTGTGTATGTGTGTGAGTCACTGATATGTGCCCTTATATTCAACAAATGCATGCTTGTATGAGTCCCTGCAATCATAGCTGAGTGCAACTGCATGTGTGTTCTTGTGCGTTTGTGCGTGTGTGTGTGCACAGCTGCGTGTGTGTACGTGTGACCGCTTGTTCGAGGTTGTGAGTCATGGAGCTTTATTGAGGTGAAGAAAAGGCCACATTCATTTGAGGTGTTTGACCAGAGACAGGCTGGAGCTGTGGCCCCTCTCTGGAGAGGGAAAACAAAAGGTGATGAATGGCAGTAATGCCCCACTAGAACACCAAGGGGAAATACCATGGCAAATGTCAGTCATACAGTCACTTAGTTCAAGTAATGTTTTACATTTAAATGAAAAGTTTTTGTAAAAGAATTTCTTTGAATAGACCTTTGAGTATGGTATGTATGTGTATGCATGCCTGTGTGTGTCTGTGAGAAAGAGAGAAAGAGAGAAACATTTTTATGTGTGTATCATGTAGCGTATGTGTGCCTGCTGTGTG
>PYXC01002071.1:115000-120000 GCA_015244755.2 Tenualosa ilisha
TAATAATAAATAACTTGCCTTGCTTTTGGTTGCTACGTGTCTTACAGAGATTTAGGAAATAAAAAAGTTTAGGTAAATAAAAAAGATGCCTTTTAACCAGGGTCTGTTCTACTTCATTTCAGAATTCACTGTCTACAAACTGTACACTTGCAGGATGTCAGTCAGTCACTATGAGTTTCATTTTCATTATCTTACCCCCACACACACTCACACACACACTCATACACACCCACACCCTCCATTCCGATGATGACTGACTAGCGCTCTCATTGATATGGAGTAGACCTTAGGTGTGCATGCACTTGCAGAGTCCCCTATGGTGCACAGTGCACTGTGGTCACTAGAATTGTGTTACCTTATAGTGCATTAGCTGTGTGTAACTATTTCAAGGCTCAGCCTGCTTGCTCGCCCAAGCAGTCATACCCAGCTATTTATGTGCCTCTGCCACTCTCAAAGCCCCTAGTGGCTTCATAATGAAACTAAATTGCTGTGCTTTTGAACATGCTGTTCCATCTTGAGCCTTGAAATGGTAGCTGCTTGGGTTGCAGTCTCTCAGCCACCTGGTTCATTTTGTGCAGGACAAAGGCCCTCATTAGTGTCTGCAGCCTCCCCCCAGAGAGAGCTAGCCTTTCAATACCCTCCGCGCTGGATCAAATGGCCACCACTCGGGCAAAGTGAAGGGCTGCTGACCCCCTGCCTTTTGTTCAAGCAATTACACCAAAAGTGCAGAGAGGGGGAGGGGAGGATAACAAGCAAAAACAGTAGGTGGAGGGATGGAGAGAGAGAGGGAGGGAGAGAGAGAGAGACGTGAAAAGGCATACACATTCAATACACAGCGTGACGCTCAAAGAGAGTACTGCTGTAAAGTATACTGCTCATGGTAGTGTTTTAAACCCGCAAAGCACATTCCTGCAGCTTTATTATGCTCCTGCACTTTCATCTCAAAATACTGCCAGTTTTATGTTAGCAATATGCACTCTTACTTTTAATTGTGCTGTATCTTGAATGTTTATCCTCTTTTTGCAAGTTGCTTTGAATAAAAGCGTAAACTGCTGTAAATGTAAACCATATTTCTTAGCAGAGAGTGTGCATCTCATAGCATCTCACAGCTCGTGTGCATCTCACAGCTCGTGTGCATCTCACAGCTCGTGACCTGTGAGTTTATTTCCTTTGAATAGGCAAAGTACCAGCTGTGAGCAGTCAGTTTAACACTGAGTGTGAAAGCACACTAAACCCATGGATATTGCTTCATCTTCTCTCTCCATCTCTTGCCCGTGCTCATCGTCTGCTCCATGTTCTGTGTGTAGTACTTGTTTCCCAAAACCATATTTGCATATTTGCTAACTATGCAGAGTAATTGCCCATTGCCAATGGTTTTGGGAAACACACCCCTGGGCGACTCTTCATCCACTGGTGCTTGCAAGCATTTCCAGCATATTCTGTGACCCCATCGTGGTTATTTGACAACCTGACACCTGCTTAAGAGTAGCTCTCCAAAGGGTCAAAGGAAATTTAAAATAACTCTCATAACGTAGTCACAAAAGACATCGAACCTGTTCAAATCTCTGTGAAATCAAATTCAGACATTCTGCCCTGTGTTTTACTGATGTTGGTGGTGCACACCAGATTTGGCTACTGCTATGGAAAATCAGCACACCAGGTTGTTAGTATTTATCTTCAGTCACGTCAATCAGTCACTCCGGTGTAGAGTAGTAGAGCATCCTAATAGTGGAAGCTCTCGGCTACAACAGTTACACCGGTGTGGAATAGTATCAGACACGTTGATTTTGTAGTTCCTGGATGAAAAAAGGTTAAAGACTCTTGTCCTTATAAGCTGACAAAGCCAACTCATGCCAGATTCAGGCATTAGTGTGTGAGTCTGACTGCATGGGTGCTGTCTGTGTGTGTGTGTGTGTGTGTGTGTGTTCAAGTTGGAATGGTAATGGCATTTTATTGTTCGTTAGCAGTTCTTGAGCTCACTAAGCACCTTACAAGCAATTAAGTTGGGAAGCACAACGCCCTTAACATTATTTTGTCGACTAGATTAGTTATTAATCTTAATTTGCCCCTTTTTACCCTTTAATGCATATTAGTAGGGCCTTAATTTGGGAACAGGGTGCTTGATTTCTGCTTAATCGGCTGATATGTGTTTGGTTAGCCACTTCATTAAAACTGAATTAAAGCCGAGATTTACACATTAAACATTTCTTAAAGGCACAGGGTTTAGATAAACGGTTGCAGTTGCTGAACTTGCAGGTGCAGTTACTCTTTATCTTGGAACAACGATCACTTTGGGACCATCAGAGAAGCTACTTTCTTCACTCTTTATTACTTTCTCTACTTTTTTTAGACTAATTTGATATGTATCTGCCCTGTCAAAACCTTAATCAATACATGGAGTAATTTTGTGTGGCTGACTATCTGCACAGATAAGAATTCCCATGGCTTGGCTACAGAGCTCAGAGGCTGTGTTGAAAGAAATCGATGAGCTCCAATGTCAGTGTCCAGTGCTTTTCCAAACTATGATGAAGCGTTTGAAATTAAAACAGCTAAAATTAAAACAAAAAAACAACAACAAAAACCCCTGCTGCATGGCTTTCAAAGAAATGCTCAACGCAACTGGAGTATAGCAGACAGCAGCTAGTGTTGTAAAAAGCTGAACTTTTAGATCTCTCACTCTCCCCCCGTCTGCAGGATGAAGGACCAGGCAAAGTCACATTAGCTGTGCTGTGCCCCAGCTGCAGTAAGTGGCTCATGGTGCGTTAGTGGGTTTGCGACGCAGCACGGTGGTCGCGTTGCCTTGCGTTGCCCTGCGTTGCCCTGCGCAGGTCCTCCTGCCCCTTGGTTAATGGTTTTGCGGAGAGACTGGAGAACAGCTTACCTGCAGATTACTTTCTCTCAAACCTTCCCACTTGCACACACTCACTTCCACACACACACACCAAACACACACACAGACACAGACAAGCATATAAACACAGTCAGATAGACAGACAGTGCACTAAACACACACACACACACACACACACACACACACACACAGGGAAAGTGTTTTTATTTGTTTGTTTTTAGTTGCAGTGTCATTTTTGGCAGGACAAAAAAACATGTCAGTGAAAATAATGGCTGTGCTTCTCTGGTGGTGGACATTTAGACATAATGTGTGTCTCTTTCAGTAAATACAGGGTCAGAGCAGGTGGCCTGATTTCCCCACAACAACATGGCAGCCGTCTGAAAGGCACTCACATATCCGTCTGGTTTTGTTTTTTTTTCCTTTAGAATATAATGTCTTGTAGGCATGCTAATTATGCCTCGAGGAGTCCCCCCTGTTTCCTCAGAGGACCTGTGTTTGACCACTGTGTGTGTGTGTGTGTGTGTGTGTGCATGTGTGTGACAACAGCAGATACTAAACTAGTCTGGTTCTATTATGGGATTGTGTCAAGGGCAGCTTTTAGCGGCCGTGTTGTTGGGAGTGTGAGTGGGCTAGCGTGGCGGTTCGATGCTAACACAATCAGGGATCCACCACAATTGCCACTAAATCTGCCTCCGCCGCTCCCTGTGGCTATTCATTAACACTGAATAGGGTTTCATTGGCGTGACGGTTTTAACAGGGGGACTCGCCAGAGCGACTGGGCCAACATGGAGCGCTGAATGGATGGCGGCGATTTACGAGGACTGTGACTCCAACTCGGGCACAAAGCTGACGGCAAAACCTAAGGAGAGAACAGAGGAGAACAGAAAGACAAAGAAAAGTCTGTGTGAGAGAGAGAGAGAGAGAGAGAGAGAGAGAAGCAGAATCCCAGAAAGACAAAGTAAAAAGAAAGAGACAGACTGAGTGGGAGCGCTGAAGAAATAGACTCTTTAATCTGCTCCCACAATTTGTGTTATTGTCCACTTCTTTTTACTGTCTTTTTTTTTCTTCTTCTTCTTTTCATTCTATTCATTGTTTCCCTCTTTTCATTCTATTCATTGTTTCCCTCTTTTCTCCCTCCCCTCTCTCGTAGTCCTGCTCTCCTGCTTGGCTTGTTCTCCTGACTCACGGCATTGCTGCACCTCGGTGTGTTTCACATCTCTATCCATCTTCACGAGCTCTTTTTAGAACAAACATACTCCACATTACTCACTCCTCTTCTGAATGCTAGTGTCAACAACATGCTTTGGATTATTATGTTATTTGTCAATATGCAGTTTGTCTAAATTTCACTAATGCTTATTTATATTCAGATGCACTTGTGCATAATGCTGTTAGCAGCTCACAGTTTATAGATGAAGTCACTGACATTCTCTCTGCCCATAAAGCATCAAAAGTTATTCTCTCATGCGCCGTGCTGTTTGTTTTGTGTGATGTCTTCAGCACAGGCTCCTTTAAAGTGTGTCCCACAGGGGAAGATGCTCGTAAACAGCACTGGGACTGGGACTGTAACAGTGACAGACTCAGAAATATTGGGACGGGCATTACCGATGTGTCGTCCACAGTTTCTCATGTCCCATGATGCATTGCTGCATCCATGACCAGGCACATGCAGATTTAGTCCCCACGCTCATGGGCTGGTTTTGGTTTCTGTTTATTTATTCATATATTTAGTTAGTTAATTAGTCATCCATCCCTTTATTCATTAATTTATGTATGTGTTCGTTATATGTGGTGAGGACTTTGGGGTTCTCTTAATGCTTAAGAAAGGTTCTCCAGTGGTCCCCATGAAGCCCTCTATGGGATGGTGTGCACTGGGGGTCCCCATGAAGCCCTCTATGGGATGGTGTGCACTGGGGGTCCCCATGAAGCCCTCTATGGGATGGTGTGCACTGGGGGTCCCCATGAAGCCCTCTATGGGATGGTGTGCACTGGGGGTCCTTTTGAAGTGAAAGGAGGTAAAAAACGTCCCACAGTTCCATGCGTCTGAAACAGCAACCAATCAACTAGACGCAGGTCGATGACACCCGCCTTCCTGTACATCCTGTACATTTGAAGTTTTTAAACATCACTTTTGTCATTGTTTTAGTCC
>PYXC01002071.1:125000-127500 GCA_015244755.2 Tenualosa ilisha
TGTATGTATGTATGTATGTATGTATGTATGTGTTTGTGTATGTTGTATGTATGTATGTGTGTGTGTGTGTGTGTGTGTGTGTGTGTGTTGTGTGTGTGTGTATGTATGTATGTATGTGTGTGATTGTATGTGTGTCTGTGTCTGTGTGTGTGTGTGTGTGTGTGTGTGTGTGTGTGTGTGTGTGTGTGTCTATGTATAGATGCATATCATCATCATCTTTATTTGCCAGACTCAGGGTCCAAAATAACACACAGACTACACGTGCCCAATGTAAAACAAACAAACAAACAATCAAATGAAAAAGGCATTCTTCTAAAAGACATTCAGACCAGTACCTCCACACTGGTGACTGCTACCAAATTGCACTGGAATTGGGATTAATCAGCAAATTTACAGTGTTCTGTGACATATTTACATTTTTAAGCAACAGGTAACAGCTAACGTATAGATGAGGTTCCTCAGCAATGCTCTAAAGGTGCTGACCCCTGCATTACAGAACAGGGCACTAGCACTACAGCACACACAAACACACACACACACACACACACACACACAGAGAGAGCACCAGCAGTACATCATCTTGGTCTTCTGAGTAGAATCCTTAAACAGTGATTATAGGCAACCTGAAACGTCTGTAAACTTGCCTTTTTAAACTTGCTGCGTGCAGTGGAGTACAGTATGTATCATCACCATCACCATCATCACCCATCATCATCGTCATCAGATATCTGGTCTGTAATGTCGTGACCCAGGTGTTTTGTTTTCTTACAGACACCCAAAACTTGTGGTGACAGATAGAAACGTGGAGCACACAGCTCCTTGCCACCTTCAGATCTACACACCACAGCAACACTCTTTTGAGCGTTATATTGCACATCACATTCATACCATGCTCAGAACATATATTTAGTAACGGCTGTCCTGGCTGCCTAGTGTAAATCTATTCCTCACTTTGAGTGTGTGTGTGTGTGTGCGTGTGTTGTGTGTGTGTGTGTTATCATATTCACCCTTTCTTCATTTACAAAGTCCCCAGCTGCCAGTCAACCTAACCTTTCTGTTCCCAGACTCTTTCCCTGCCGCTGCCTGATCCCCCTCAAGTGTCAAGTGGTGTTTTTCTGTGCCTGCCGTACCTGTGTGACACCAGGGCACTGAGGGGTCGCTCTCATTTCTCAGGTTATTAACCCGCTGTCACCTCCTCTCTTCCTGCAGCCGCTCCCGACGCCTCAGCCACAGCCCTTAGCGTTAGCCTTCAGGGGGATAAGGTGCTTTCCCCCTCCTCCAGTCTGTCACACCTTTATCTCTCTCTCTCTCTGTCTCTCTCTCTCGGTTTGTGTGTATGTGTGAAAGCATGACTTCAGATTTGTGTGTGTGTGTGTGTGTGTGTGTGTGTGTGTGTGAGAGATAGAGAGAGAAATCAGAGGGAATTAAAGGTGCTTCATTGAGCGGGGCTTGTTGTGGGTTACTGTGCTGTGGCCATCTCTGCTATATTAGGCTGTATTTAGCTTTCATTTATTTGTCCTACGTGACAGAATGAACGGAAACATAAATCAACTTAATGTTTTCATAATGACATTTGATAAGCCATTTTACAGCCACTTTATGCAAACAAAAAAGCAAAATATTACCCTTGAGAAATAGTGATATTTATGTCTTTGTTTTAAACATCACATTCCTCCAAGCAAAGAGCCCTGAGGAGAGGATGATGTCGTACAGAGTTGTCAAGGCCCTCATGCGTGCATCTGCTCTGCGGTGTTCTCATGACCACTGCAAGACACGCAGTTGCAACAAAAGGAGTGTAAGAAGTGGGCCAAGCGACGCCTGCCGCCACAGCACAAATTGAGACCTTGACTGTCGTCCGTGGTGACAGGAGCTTGGAATGCCACCAGAGTTCCTTTGAGAGATTCCCTGTGGATTCCGTGGTGATTCCGGGGGCATTGTGGATTCGGCTGTCATTCCAGGGCATTGTCTCTCCATGGCTGCTTCAGTGACAGATAGTGGCTTCACAAGAGCACAAGAGAGAGGGCTACAGCAAATGATCTGGCCCAGATAAGAGCTCTCCAGTCTCGTGACAATACTGTGTCTACACACATCTCACTTGTTTTAACAATGATTGGACCAACAAAGATGTGGGCAGAGTTGTTAAGATGTCGCTGGGGGGTGGGGTGGGGTGGGGGGCACAACTGGCCTAGATTCAGTTGCACTTGAGTGGCAGTTATTTAGAATGGATCAGAACTCCGTTAAGCGTTTCAAAGACACATTAACAGCAGCTCAATAAAATATTAACCCATCATGTTGAGTGTTGTTTCCCATCAGCCAACTAATAGAGTTAGCAGATGATACATTTCCCTCTGGATTTCAGCAGGGTGTGTGTGTGTGTGTGTGTGTGTGTGTGTGACGGAGAGAGAAAGAGCGAAAGAGAGAGGGAGAGAGAAGATGTGTGTGTGTGGGAGTTTGGAGCTCCACACTAAATTCCCAGAGACAGGGGGAGAAGCAGGCTAGG
>PYXC01002071.1:132500-145000 GCA_015244755.2 Tenualosa ilisha
CGGCTTTATTTTGGTTCTTACCAAGATAACATGAATCTCAAACTACACAAGAAACAAGTTTACATTGAGTTCCTTCCTTCCAGCGTGTGGACTGATGGACTCTTCTGATGCCTGCTATCAGTTATGCTGCTCACATAGAAGTTATTTTGTTATGACAGGCAGATTTGTAGATTGCGCTTAATGGCTGCTGATTAAAGTGCCTGAATATTCATCAGCTGATGCATATTCAGAAACACCTGACTGACTGCCTAAACTGTGGCTTTATGTTAGAGAACAGGTGAACTCAACAAATCAACAACTAAAATTCAAAGCAAATGTTGAGTGCCTCACAGAAAGCATTAACTAAATGGGTATTCTGATTTTTTATTTATTTATTTTCATGTTCCCTGCTCTTTGAGTCTGCATCTCAAATCGTTACTTTATTTATTTATTTATTCATTAATTAATTATTTGACCTGTTGTGAGGTATTTGTGAGGTAAATGAGTGACTATGCCTCTCATCCTTCATGCCTCTCTGGGACTGAAGGGTTCTGACTCCATGTGTTCTGCTCCTGTGCTGCCATGTTTGCATGGTGGTGGTGTCTGCCTATATCAGGCCATAGACAAGCATTTTGGCACTGGTGAGGTTCTCATCTCTCTTCCATTGACTGTACTGGCCACAAACACAGGCTACCATTCAGCTCTCTGTGCAGTTCAAGCCACGGATCTCAAGTCTCAAAATCAAGATAAGGGGAAAAAAAAAAAAAAAAGTGGCTAAATGTGATTTAATTGTTGGCAGATTGATGCTAATGCTTAGGAATGGGTTTGTTCTGTCCGTAATTTGACTCTTGGACGCAGCCTTGTGTGAAGGCTTGCTCTCTTTTGACTTGCAGGCCCGGTGTAATTGAAACAATTCATTTAGGCTGGCTGGGAGAAGGAAACAGTTTATTGAAGGGAAGTGCTTTGACCGAGGAGTCAGGCAATGCCGTTAGTCCCTGGCCACCCAAGAGAGAAGAGAATGAACCACACGCAGGCGAGGAGCAACAAGCGGCTGCCTTTGGTTCAACCTAGAGCTGTGTATACGAGCACTGCTGAATGCCTACTACATCTTTATGCGGGAGCTTCGACGAGTTGACAAGGGGATCTGCACAATGAGGCTTCTGGGAAACGTAGTTGGCAGAGAAGAGAGCAGAATCTGCTGGCAGCTGCTGCTGGTACCTACTGGTCCCTGTGCTGGGGAGCCACTCCCTAAAGTGGGGATGAACTACCATCATTAAAAGACTGAGAGGCCATTATCATGAGCGTGCCTTCATTTCCTCTCTGCTGTGCTTGCTAAACATCACTTTGTTTTGCTTTCCTTTGCTATGCTTCATTATCCTTTGCTTTGCTTTGCTTTGCTTTGCTTTGCTTTGCATTGCGGAGACACAGTGCTGTAATACACTTTGCACAGGATCAAACGCATGAGCTGCACTGTACTGGAGTGGTGTGTGGCATTTTAATTGACAGGAAGCAAGTTGTTTGGAGGAGATGCTGAACTGAATGAATGAGCCCTGAGAGCCCTGAGGAGGGATGGATGTGTGCCACACTCAGGGGCTGGAAGGGGGCGCTGTGGCACATCTTCTCTTTTCTCTGAAATCCATCAGATGTAGCTGAGCTACATTGTTAAACATTGAGGTGTTGGGCGAGCTTAAAGCAGCATTCAGTGTCATCTCTTAGGGTGTGTGTGACATCTCTGTGTGTGTGTGTGTGTGTGTGTGACATCTCTGTGCGTGTGTGTGATATCTGTGTGTGCATGTGTGTGTGACATCTCTGTATGTGTGTGTGTAGCTTTTTTCCATGACCTTCGTGAGTGTTCTGAAGATGGCCTTTGAAAAACCATGAGCAGTAGCAGAGCGAGGGCCGCCAGAGGTTTCTTTCTTTCTTTCTTTCTCTCTTTCTCTCTTTCTTTCTTTCTTTTTCATTCACACAATAAAAGACGCATTACTCTGACCTCACTCCTGCCTCCCACTATTGTCCCTGTGAGTTGTGGCTGTGGCGCTCTTTAGAACACAGCGCTTAATAGAGCAGAGTGCTCCTTCAGATCTGTCTGGATGAATGCATAGTCTGTTTCTCTAATGTCTTCTCTTCTCTCTCTCTTTCTTTCTCTTAATCCCCCCATCCGCCCCCCATCACTCCATCGCACCCTGTGCCGTGTCGTGCCGTGCCGTGATGTGATTGGCTGCTGGATCAGAAGAGTACGCCGTGGAAGGTAAGGCTGATGTTTCTTTACGCTTTCCTCCTCCTTCCCTCCCTCTGTCCTAAGATGGCTTCCTCCTCTGTGATGGAGCTCTCTGCTGGAGGCCAGTGGGATGCTATGCTATGCTAGTCTATGCTAATGCTAGTCTATGCCAATGCTAGTCTATGCTACGCTAGTCTATGCTAAAGCTAGGTTGTGCTATGCTGTGCTTTTCCACTGAATCAGCATTGTCAGTTTGGACTGCGGTTTGTGCAGCTCTGGGGAGACCTACTTTTGACTGCTTTAAGGAGAAAAAAACATTTTCTCCTCTTCTTTCTCTATTATTTGTTTATTTTATTGGTTTGGCAAAGTAAACCTCCTTTTCTCCTCAATGTAATTTGATTGTTGCTGGCTCCCGGGTGCAGTCGTGTAAAAGGTGGTGTGTGTGGGCGTATATGTGTGTGTGTGTGTGTGTCTGTGTGTTTTGGGTCAAGTGTGTGTGTGCATGTTGACACAGCATGACGGGTCTGCTGATGAGAAGATGAAATGACCCAAACTCCCAGCTGCATCAATAACAACGTGCTGCATCACAAACATTACACACACACACACACACATACAGGCCCAGGCCAGGTGTGTGTGTATGTGTGTGTGTGGATGGTCTGGGGTTCCAGAGCTGTTGCTGTCCTATGTCTTTACTAAGCATCAACAAAAAGATTAGCATAGTGCATGTGTGGGTGTCTGTGTGTGTGTGTGTGTGTTGTGTGTGTCAGTGGTGCTGGCTCAGGAAAGTGTGTGTTAGCACATCGTTGGAGGCAGAGGAAGTTGTGAGTGTCAGGACTGATAAATGTACAGGAGCATCCATCTGTTGGAGTGCAGCATCTGTGTGTGTGTGTGTGTGTGTGTGTATTTGTGTGTGTGTGTCATTTTAATTGATAGGCAGCACAACGAGGCCGCTGCTCGGCTGTAAGTGGGCAGGATAAGCAAGTAATTCTATCGTCTGTGTGTGTGTGTGTGTGTGTGTGTGTGTGTGTGAGTGGGCAGGATAAGCAAGTAAGTCTATCGTCTTGTTTGCTACCCCTATCAGTTTCACTGTGTGATGAATTGCCTCTCCCAGGCAACCGCCTGCACAGGGAAATTGCCATGGTAACACAAGCAGGTTGAAGTTTGTGTGTGTGTGTGTGTGTGTTTGTGTGCTTGTGTATGCGCCTTGGCTTGCGTGTTTGTGTGTGTGTACATGTACCTGTGCCTGTGAGTCTGTGTGAGTACATGAGTTAAACACTTGTTTGGATCTCGTGAACAATCCATCCTTGCCATAGACCAGAGCAGACCAGAGACTAGAGCTGCTGCTCAAAGCTGCCTTCAGTCTGCTAAAATATCCGATTCAGTCTCTTGACCAGCATCTCTCTGCAAATCACTGGCTATTGTCAAGCAGACTTGTTAGCAAAATAAATATCAAATTAAAAATAATGAATAAATATCATATAATGATTATTTTTGCATATGCTTCAGAAATGATAAGCATCCTGTCTCCTTAGCTGCCCAATCTCCCAATTCCAGATTCCAAGTATTCCCAATTCCAGAGTCCAAATATTCCTTTAGCAACTTTAAACGGGGTTTGTGTTCGTGTCTCATCTTTCAAGCTTTTCTGTGAGCCTCCTGGAGCTTTACTGTTTCTGTCCGGCCTGTCATGGCTGCCATGTGGCCTACAGCCGACATGTCCAGAGAGCTGTCTGCTTCTGGGCTCTGATCCGTGTCCTTTTCCAACACACAGGTGACAGGTGACATTCTCCAGATGCCTCTTAATCTGCACATCACAGTTGAGGCCCGACCAGCCGACCTATCCAACACACATACACACACACACACACACACGCACACACTCCTCTCCTGTGACAGACAGAGGGGGCCGCTGTATGGAATTGTGTGTGTGAGTGTGTGAGTGAAATGTCACCACAGTGAAGGTGCTGCGTGAGATTGGGTTGGGTTGCCATCTTAGAGATCCCATGGATCAACAGCATGTGTGCGTGTGTGTGTGTGTGTGGGCGGGGGGATGGGTGTGTGGGGGTGTGTGTGTGTTGGAGAGAAATGAAAGTGTTCCCATGGATCCAACTGCTTTAGCTGGTGCCTGTGAGACTGCTGACAATCACCACAAAAAAAAACATGGAGAGAGACAGAGATTGTGTGTGTGTGTGTGTGTGTGTGTGTGAGAGAGAGAGATTGTGTGTGTGTTGGGTGTTGGGGGAGATCTGTGTATGAGTGTGTGTGAGAGAGAGAAGAGAAAGAGAGGGAGATCTTTTGTCTGTGTGTGTGTGTCTGTGTGTTGGAAAGAAGGTGAGAGTGAGTGTGTTGGGTGTGTGGACATGAAACTGGCAGCGCCGACCCCTGGCACTGATCCAGGATGTGATGAAGAGTGCCATTTGGTTCCGTGCCACTGCCTGCCGTGTGGACCAGCCATGCCCCCACCCCCACCCGGGGGTCCAGGAGTCGAGCTGTGTGGTAGCCCAGTGCAGAGCTCTCAGGCTGGGGGATTAGTATGCTGCTCACCGCCCTGCTCTGGTCTGGCCCCGGCTCTCTCTCTACCTTTCTCCTTTACTCTCTCTCTCTCTCTCTCTCTCTCTCCCTCTCTCACTTACTGCTCTTTGAGCTTTTTCCTTTCATACATTCACAGCCATATTAAAGTTCCCTGAAGCTGTGATTGTTATACTTCGGAAAGTATAACTCATGGTATAAGGGATAACAACATTATTTGTTGTGAACTGATATTCTCTCTCTCTTTCTCTCTCTCTCTCTCTCTCTCTCTCTGTCCATCACTCCCAATTCCTCTTACCCCCTCTTTCTTTCTATTGTACACTTGCCTATTCAGTCTCTCTTCTTCTCTCTCACTCCATCACTCTCTACCTCTCTTACTCCTTTGTTCCACTGCATAGTTTTTTGCCCTCTCACTCTCTCATTCTGTTACCCACTCATTCTTTCCCCCTCTCTCTCTCCATTGCACTCTTGCTTGCTCCCTCGCTCTCTACCTCTCCCTTACTCCCGTACCCACTTGTTCCCTCTCTCTCTCTCTCTCTCTCTCTCTCTCTCTCTTCATTGTTCCCTCTCTCTCCCCCTCCCCCCTCCCTTACCCACTTGCTGACTTGCTCACTATGTATCCTACGCCTTTACAGGGGTTTAAATGCCTGTGTGAATTTGAGACAAAATGTTCTTGGCCATTTTTCAAGCTTGGCTTCATCCTGCCCCCCTGCCGCCCCAGCCTCGCACACACACACACACACACACACACACACACACACACACACACCCCACCCCAGCTCCAGCTCCAGCTCCAGCTCTGGCCCCAGCTCAGCCACCTGCCGCCCCAGCCTCGCTCTGCTCTGCCTGCAATCCTCCAACATCCTCCCCAACACACACACACACACACACACACAGACACCACCCGAGCTCCAGCTCCGGCCCCGGCTCAGCCGCCTCTACCTTTCCATCTTACACAAAGTCACATTATTTTGCTCTGCTTGTGAGATCCACAGCCCTTGCTCTGTCACTGCCCCTTTGAACTTCAAAAGCTGGACACTCTGCCTTTATTTGAAGACAAGTGTACTTGTTATTCCGTGGCTGCAGAGGGGGGCAGCTAAAGCAACAGTGAGTAGGGAAGTGCACTACACTGACGCTAACAGAAGGAGTAGGGTAGTGCACTACACTTACGCTAACAGAATGAGTAGGGTAGTGCACTACACTTACGCTAGCAGAATGAGTAGGGAAGTGCACTACACTTACGCTAGCAGAAGGAGTAGGGTAGTGCACTACACTTACGCTAACAGAAGGAGTAGGGTAGTGCACTACACTTACGCTAGCAGAAGGAGTAGGGTAGTGCACTACACTTACGCTAGCAGAGGGAGTAAAGAAGTGCACTACACTTACGCTAACAGAAGGAGTAGGGTAGTGCACTACACTTACGCTAGCAGAGGGAGTAAAGAAGTGCACTACACTTACGCTAGCAGAAGAAATAACATCAATACAGCTAATAATAGACATAATAGCAGCCATACAGATGCAGTAGCAGAATTCTGCTAGTAGTAGCAGTAGAAGTAGTAGTAGCAGGAGTAGTTATTAATGATAGTAGTAGTAGTAGTAGTTGTTAATGGTAGTAGTAGTAGTAGCAGTAGTAGTAGTTGTTGATGATAGTAGTAGTAGTAATAGTAGTAGTAGTAGTTGTTAATGATAGTAGCAGTAGTAGCAGTAGTAGTAGTTGTTGATGATAGTAGTAGTAGTAGTAGTAGTAGTAGTAGTAGTAGTAGTTGTAGTAGTAGTAGCAGTAGTAGTAGTTGTTGATGATAGTAGTAGTAGTAGTAGTAGTAGTAGCAGTAGTAGTAGTAGTAGTAGTAGTAGTAGTAGCAGTAGTAGTAGTTGTTGATGATAGTAGTAGTAGTAGTAGTAGTAGTAGTAGCAGTAGTAGTAGTTGTTGATGATAGTAGTAGTAGTAGTAGTAGCAGTAGTAGCAGTAGTAGTAGTAGTAGTAGTAGTAGTAGTAGCAGTAGTAGTAGTTGTTGATGATAGTAGTAGTAGTAGTAGTAGTAGTAGCAGTAGTAGTAGTAGTAGTAGTAGTAGTAGTAGCAGTAGTAGTAGTTGTTAATGATAGTAGCAGTAGTAGCAGTAGTAGTAGTTGTTGATGATAGTAGTAGTAGTAGTAGTAGTAGTAGTAGTAGTAGTAGTAGTAGCAGTAGTAGTAGTTGTTGATGATAGTAGTAGTAGTAGTAGTAGCAGTAGTAGCAGTAGTAGTAGTAGTTGTTGATGATAGTAGTAGTAGTAGTAGTAGTAGTAGCAGTAGTGGTAGCAATAATAATGGCCTAAAGACTAGTGATGTTCCATAAAGCACTACTGTAGTTGTGTGTTGGCGATGATGGGAGTATTCTCTTCGGATCAGAGGATTAATCGGCATTCACAGATCATTTACACTGGTAATTAACTTAGGAGTGGGACGAGCCTAGATATGCTAGCTGTACTCAGGGACATATTAGGAGGATACTTCCTTTGGTCAGGGACATATTAGGGCCATACCTCTTCTGGTCAGGGACGTTAAAAGGTGATACTTTATTTGGTCGGGGATGTAAAAGGTTAATGGTTAATTGTTGCTCATCCTGCACCTTTCTCCTGCTAGCAGTGTGAACTGGTGCGGTTCTCTTGTCCATTGGCCTATTTAGTGTGTGTGTGTGTGTGTGTGTGTTCTTGCTCTCATTAGTGACAGTGGCTCGGCGTCCGGGGTGCCATGAGATTGATGACTCACAGAGACCTTGAAAGCCGCTGGGACGGCAGTGCCCATGCACACCCGCGCCTCCTTTGGCAGGGAATGTGCCGGAAATTGATGAAGTGCATGGTACAGTGACCTGTTTTCAGGGCTAAGGCTCCCATGTTTCAAGACGTGTGTGTGTGTGTGTGTGTGTGTGTGTGTGTGTGTGTGTGTGTGGAGGGATATTTACCAAGTGCACATTTTTTGGGTGTGTAAGGCTGTGGTTTTGAGTGTTGCGCGCGCGTGTGCGTGTGTGTGTGTGTGTGTGTGTGTGTGTGTGTGTGTGTGTGTGTGTGTATGTGTGTGTGTGTGTGTGACCTCCTGGACCTCAGGCCATAGTGTGATTTATAACACAAAGCAATAAATCAAAAACAAACAGACAAACAAATGAAGCAAGAATCAACAAAGCACACATTGATTTCCTGTGTGTGTGTGGACTGGCTCTCCTGAGGTTGGGACGTTGCTCAGATCCATCAGAGTCTGATCAAACCTAATGATCTTTGCCCGGGTGGAACATCCCAGATTAGAATTAATCTCAAGACTCACAAACCAGGGTTATTTTTGGTCTGTGGAAATAGAAGTTTGGTGATTTGTGCAGATATAGGATTAGAGATGGAGTCACGCTGTAGTTATTTGAGATTACTTGGGATGATACAAAACCAGATTATGGATTTAGCTCTTATTGTGCAAGATGATCATAAAAAAGAAGTGGTTTGTGAATATTCCTATTGCGTTCTGCAGAACAATCATAAACTAATGAGACTGTGATTGGGACTGGTGAGCAGTGGCCTATTTCTGGAAGAGAGCTTTGTGTGCATTGTCTCTGAAACCAGGCCAACCCAAAGCACAGCTGCTCCTGCCCATGTGACTCCTATTGTCCCGCGGACTCGTGGGACGGGTGATGCACCTGTGGCAGAGAAAGCCACTTGTTATGTTAATGTGGGGAACTCAAAATCACCTTTTGACTCCGTCGCAGTTTTACTTCAGGAAAGGAGATAATTGTTCTGATATAGAGGTAATTAAAATGGGCTACGTGACCCACAACCCACACAAAGAGTCATGTGTTTATTCGCTCTCTTTCTCTCTCTCTCTAACTCTGTGTGATTGTCTTACACACACGCACATAGACGTGTACACACATGCAAACACACATACACACACGCAAACACAAAGTGGACAGACTGAAAGCTGTTAATAGCACATGTATTCTCTCTGAGGGCCAGAAGGAGAACAGCTCAGATGATTCCTCCCTGTCTGTTTACTCAAATAACACCCTGAAGGAGAAATTAAAGCTATTTTCTATAAGCCAGCCCACACATTATTCCCAGTGAACACCTCTCTCTCTCACACACACACACACACACACACACACACAGAGAGACCAGTCTATTCTCATTGCATGCTTCATTTGGTGCTGTTGCCACATTAAGATAAGGCATTTCCCTAAACCAAAGACCATAAAATGAACATTGATCAGGAGATGCTGACGGTGGTGTAATCATCATAACTAAGCTTTGTGTGGTCATGGTTCATGAAACGCTGTATATCACAACACATACACACATAGACACACACACACACACATGCACACACAGATACACACACAGACACACACATGCTAAATGCCAATGTCTGCTGCCCTCTCGGCATCCAACTTTACCTTCTGCAACCAGATCTGTCTTCACCGGCACTCGGCTTGCTCTGCCATCTCACACGCACACACACACACGCACACACACACAAACACACATACACTCTCACACACACACACATACACTCTCACACACACACACATACACACACACACACACACACACGCTCATTTGTTTAGCTCCATTCAGAAACTAGCCAAGCAGCATCTCATTTCTTCTCTGTCTTGTCTAAATCTCATCTCTGCTCATCTCCCCCATATTATTAGCCTGCTGATAGATGTGCGCAGTCAGGTTGCTGGTGTGTGTGTGTGTGTGTGTGTGTGTGACATATTTGAAAAAGTGGTATGTATAAAATATTTTCAAGGCTATCCATAACTGAAAAGTCATATCTCAGCAACGCAGTAAAACATTTTGTATGATGGTCACAAAACATGGGAGGCTGTTTGGACAAAAAAATGTTCCAAGCAGAAATGGATTCTACGCACTATGTTCGGTAGTGACCTTTATCATGAAGTTATAGCTTATTTTGCCCTGTCTGTTAAAGGTCTGTGACTGTCAACAGTGGCAGTGCTGTCCTGGTGTGTATATGTGTTCATTCATGTTCAGTGTCCTCACGGCGTTGGGCATACGCTATCAGAATTCCCGTCAATCTGCATCGTGTTGCAATCTGTTGTATTCATGTTCCAGGGCCACGGCATTTTGAGAAAAAAACACAAAGCCAAAAGCAAAGCCCAGACCATGCATGTTAATAATGTGCGTGGGAAATAGGAGCTCCAAAAGTTGCTAAATTGCTGGTGATTAATTTATTCGTAATTATTTATCAGGGCCTGTTCTGATTACCTGCCCGTCCTCTTCCTAATCCATCCTAGCCTGCCTTGTCCTCTGCATTGTTTTTCTTTAATTGGAAGAGCCAAAACAAGGCTGTGAGAGTGTTTTGAAGCTTATCTTTTTGGGGACAATATGTAAATATGTAAATATGTAAATATGTCCATCAGTGTATTGAGGACAAACTGAATGTGGCAAATATGATTTTAAGAATCTAGTTTAAGAAACTCACACTGAATGTGGCAAATGATTTTAGGAATCTAGTTTAAGAAACTCACACCCCAGTCTTTTCATCAGCAGAATCAGAGGAGAGTATGTATATATGTATGTATGTATGTATGTATGTATGTATGTATATATGGATGTATGTAGATATTTCTTGCAGGATTAATTGCACTTGCATCCATAGGATCTGGTCCTAGTTGAGATTGTTTATGTATTGAGTCAGAGTTTGTGAGTAATGGGGCCAAGACGAAGGGCTGTGTGATGACCAGAGCTGCAGATTGTAGAAATGTAATCTAGTAATGTAATGTAATCTATTTCCTTGCAAACTGTTTCTCACAGCAACGAGTGACTGGCATGACTGGGAAGCTCAGACTGCACAGTTTCATGTGATGATGTGTGTGCAGGCGGGATCTCTGTGATCTCAGACTGCACAGTTTCATGTGATGGGATCTCTGTGATCTCCATGAGCACATGTGATGGGATCTGTGCAGATGGGATCTCTGTGATCACCATGAGCACTTTCACTGAGATGAATAGATGTGAATCTCCATGTGCTTATTTGCGTTTAATTCTCCTGCTCCAGTAAGGCATAGAGTCGGGCAGAACCAGCTCATTTGGGTGGGGAAACTGAACTCCTCTTAGAGTTGGGCAGAACCAGCTCATTTGGGTGGGGAAACTGAACTCCTCTTAGAGTTGGGCAGAACCAGCTCATTTGGGTGGGGAAAACTGAACTCCTCTTAGAGTTGGGCAGAACCAGCTCATTTGGGTGGGAAAACTGAACTCCTCTTAGAGTTGGGCAGAACCAGCTCATTTGGGTGGGGAAAACTGAACTCCTCTTAGAGTTGGGCAGAACCAGCTCATTTGGGTGGGGAAACTGAACTCCTCTTAGAGTTGGGCAGAACCAGCTCATTTGGGTGGGAAAACTGAACTCCTCTTAGAGTTGGGCAGAACCAGCTCATTTGGGTGGGAAAACTGAACTCCTCTTAGAGTTGGGCAGAACCAGCTCATTTGGGTGGGAAAACTGAGCTCCTCTTAGAGTTGGGCAGAACCAGCTCATTTGGGTGGGAAAACTGAGCTCCTCTTAGAGTTGGGCAGAACCAGCTCATTTGGGTGGGAAAACTGAACTCCTCTTAGAGTTGGGCAGAACCAGCTCATTTGGGTGGGGAAAACTGAACTCCTCTTAGAGTTGGGCAGAACCAGCTCATTTGGGTGGGAAAACTGAACTCCTCTTAGAGTTGGGCAGAACCAGCTCATTTGGGTGGGAAAACTGAACTCCTCTTAGAGTTGGGCAGAACCAGCTCATTTGGGTGGGGAAAACTGAACTCCTCTTAGAGTTGGGCAGAACCAGCTCATTTGGGTGGGAAAACTGAACTCCTCTTAGAGTTGGGCAGAACCAGCTCATTTGGGTGGGAAAACTGAACTCCTCTTAGAGTTGGGCAGAACCAGCTCATTTGGGTGGGAAAACTGAACTCCTCTTAGAGTTGGGCAGAACCAGCTCATTTGGGTGGGAAAACTGAACTCCTCTTAGAGTTGGGCAGAACCAGCTCATTTGGGTGGGGAAAACTGAACTCCTCTTAGAGTTGGGCAGAACCAGCTCATTTGGGTGGGAAAACTGAACTCCTCTTAGAGTTGGGCAGAACCAGCTCATTTGGGTGGGAAAACTGAACTCCTCTTAGAGTTGGGCAGAACCAGCTCATTTGGGTGGGAAAACTGAACTCCTCTTAGAGTTGGGCAGAACCAGCTCATTTGGGTGGGAAAACTGAGCTCCTCTTAGAGTTGGGCAGAACCAGCTCATTTGGGTGGGAAAACTGAACTCCTCTTAGAGTTGGGCAGAACCAGCTCATTTGGGTGGGGAAAACTGAACTCCTCTTAGAGTTGGGCAGAACCAGCTCATTTGGGTGGGAAAACTGAACTCCTCTTAGAGTTGGGCAGAACCAGCTCATTTGGGTGGGAAAACTGAACTCCTCTTAGAGTTGGACAGAACCAGCTCATTTGGGTGGGAAAACTGAACTCCTCTTAGAGTTGGGCAGAACCAGCTCATTTGGGTGGGAAAACTGAACTCCTCTTAGAGTTGGGCAGAACCAGCTCATTTGGGTGGGAAAACTGAACTCCTCTTAGAGTTGGGCAGAACCAGCTCATTTGGGTGGGAAAACTGAACTCCTCTTAGAGTTGGGCAGAACCAGCTCATTTGGGTGGGGAAAACTGAACTCCTCTTAGAGTTGGGCAGAACCAGCTCATTTGGGTGGGAAAACTGAACTCCTCTTAGAGTTGGGCAGAACCAGCTCATTTGGGTGGGAAAACTGAACTCCTCTTAGAGTTG
>PYXC01002071.1:157500-162500 GCA_015244755.2 Tenualosa ilisha
AAAAAGGAAATAAACTGATACTTTAGATTTTGACTTTGTGATGCACTTACACAGTTTAGTCAGCATGTAATCAGATTGGCTCCTCAGGGACATCCAGAGATTGGCAGAAATACAAATCCTCCCACCACCATGATATTATGCATGTGAAATAACATTGCAATTGCCCTGTCAGTTTGTTTGTTTGTGATATAACATTGCTATTGGCATGTTATTGCCCAGTCAGTTTGTTTGTTTGTGATATAACATTGCTATTGGCATGTTATTGCCCAGTCAGTTTGTTTGTTTGTTTGTTTTTTTGGTGCTCCAGATACATTTTACAAATGAACCCATTTGAGCATTAGTGTATGACAAGTCATTTGCTTTTGGTGTCTAGTGGAAGTATCTGGTCCTGTTTAAATGGACCTCTTTCCTGGTCCCTCTGGCCAGTTAATCAGTTTGGAGCTGGTCCATATGTCACAGTGAATGGAATCAGCCACCACTGCTGGATTTAATAGCAATCAAGTACAAGCATATGCGCACAAACACACACACACATACACACACACACACACATTTGCACACATGCACAGATAGACACACACACAGTTGCAGACATGCACACGCACACACTTACTGCTTTTACTTATTCTTTCTCCTCCACCTCTCCTCACCCTCCTGCATAACTCAGTCCAGAGATAACATGGCAAGACCAATAAAACTCCTCTCCATCTCTCTCTCTCTCCCTCCATCTTTATCTCTCTCTCAATTCAGTTCAAATACTCTTTATTTCTCTCTCTCTTTCTCTCAGTCCAGAGATAATATGCAAGACCACTAGAACTTTACCTCCTCATCTCTCCTTCTCTCTCTCTCTTAATACCCTTGTCCTCTCATGCTCTCCACCCTACCCTCCTCTCTCTCTCTCTCTCTCTGTCCCTCTCTCCCTTTCTCTCCCTCCATCTCACTCTTAAAGCAGCCATTTTTCTCAGGCATTGCCTGAATGCTCAGTGTGCGTGTGTGTGTGTGTGTGTGTATGACAAAGTGTCAGCGTCTGACAGGCTGAAAGCCTCCTTTTAAACTGTGTCCGCCTCGCTCGGAGAGCAAACAGGTGAGAGAGCTCGTCAAACAGAATGGCTCCAGAGTGGCTAGCGATAAGCCCACCAGCTTTAGCCTAGCCGCCACCGCCGCAGAGACGCACACTGAGCGTGCTCAGACGGCTGGGTGGATTACCTCCTGTTTGAACACGCTTACTTACCCCTATGCTCCTCATCCACAGCACTCACCTTTCAGACTGCGCACCTCATTTTCAGAGGGCAAAGGCACTGGCATGTGCTCACACACACACACACACACACACACACAGACTGGAGACCAGGAATTATATGTGTGTGTGTGTGTGTGCTGGGGTGAAAGTGCAGTGAGCTATATATGTGTGTGTGTGTGTGTGCATATGCATGTGTGCATGCGTGTGACTGACTCTGTGTGTATGTGTTTTGTGAGTGTGTGCAGGGGTGAAGGTGCAGTGAGCCACATCTCTGGCCAGCCATTAATAGTGACATTTAAAGATTAACAGTGGGACACTGAAATGACAGGAGGAGACGCCACACGATATGAGGGCAGAAAGAGACACTGAGATAAGCGGGCAGGAGGAGACACGAAGACATGAGGGCAGGAGGAGATGCCGAGAGATATGAGGACAGGAGGAGATGCTGAGAGATATGAGGACAGGAGGAGACGCAGCACAATACGAGGCCACACAATATGAGGGCAGGAGGAGACGACGAGAGATATGAGGGCAGGAGGAGACACCGAGATAAGAGGGCAGGAGGAGATGCCGAGAGATATGAGGGCAGGAGGAGCTGACGAGAGATATGAGGGCAGGAGGAGATGCCGAGATATGAAGGCAGGAGGAGACGCCGAGATATGAGGGCAGGAGGAGACGCCAAGATATGAGGGCAGGAGGAGACGCCACACGATATGAGGGCGGGAAGAGACGCCGAGATAAGCGGGCAGGAGGAGACGATCAAGATATGAGGGCAGGAGGAGACGATGAGAGATATGAGGGCAGGAGGAGACACCGAGATATGAGGGCAGGAGGAGACGCAGCACAATACGAGGGCAGGAGGAGACACTGAGAGATATGAGGGCAGAACGAGACGCCGAGAGATATGAGGGCAGAACGAGACGCCGCGCTCCAAGCTTGACCCTCGGCTGATGGCCGACTGTAGAAAGGAAGTCCAATGAAACAAAGGGTGGAAAGAAATGCATGTTTAGAGGCAGCAAATGGTAGGGTTTGCATCCGCCTCGCCCTGCGCAAAATGGCAGGTTTGGAAATGAAAGTCATTGAGCCGGCGCTCTCTCCATACAAATTAGCTGACAGTTTCTTGTCCCGGCGCACACACACACACACACACACACACACACACACAAAGAGACACGCACCATCACCAACTCCTGTCATCTAAATAGCACTCTGCGTCACTGTTTAGACACCAGGCTCTTTGTTGTGTGTGTGGCGCAGCCATTATTATTTATGGAGGAAAAAAAACACACACACGCACACACACACACACCTCGGCGGAAGCATAGCAACGGAGGAGTGGTGTTGTTTGAAGGAATTCGACTGTGGAGTGGTGCAGAGGAGAGACCGCTCACAGAAGAGAACGAGGGAATGAGAGAACAAGAGAGGAAGAGAATGAAATGAGAGGAAGGGAGGGAGGAAGGGGGTGGAAACCTGTATGTGGCCTTGCCGGAAGATTCCGCTTCGCTGTCGGGATAATCCGCTTTCCTCCAGCCCTGCAGACGGGGCTGTTGTTACTCTGCAAACACTCAAACGTTGTGTCTCTCATTCAACACACAATCTTCTCAGATATAGTCCCCCCCAAAAAAGCCTGCACACACACACACACACACACAAACACTCACACTCACACACTCACACACACACACACAAATGCACTCATCCATGTCCCTCTGTAAGGCTGCTGTATGAGTCATTGGATTGGTGTGTAAGCCCCTCAGAGTGCTCCTCCTGAGGGCCCTTTTGGCTCCTCACCTCCTTCTGGATCAGCACTGCAGCCTCTCCAGGTCACCTGCTTTTGGCCCCACCTCACCCAGCACACCACCACACACACATCACCACACACACATCATCACACACACACCACCACACACAGTATCAGTGCACACCACACACACATCACCACACACACAGCATCAGTGCACACCACACACATCACCACACACAGTATCAGTGCACAACACCACACACACAACATCACCACACACACATCACCACACACAGTATCAGTGCACACCACCACACAACACCACACACATCTCCACACACAGTATCAGTACACACCACACACAACACCACCACACACATCACCACCACACACAGCATCAGTGCACACCACCACACACACATCACCACCACACACAGCATCAGTGCACACCACCACACATACATAACCACACACACAGCATCAGTGCACACCACCACACATACATAACCACACACACAGCATCAGTGCACACCACCACACATACATAACCACACACACAGCATCAGTGCACACCACCACACATACATAACCACACACACAGCATCAGTGCACACCACCACACATACATAACCACACACACAGCATCAGTGCACACCACCACACATACATAACCACTGTTACGAGCCCAAAACACCACTTAAGGACTACATAACATAAATGAGGTCACAGAGATGGGTAATGTGGAATGAAATGAAACTTTAACACACAGAGACCAAGTCAATGGAAGCATAACGGCTACAAGGTGACAAAGGAAAAGTGAAAAGAAAAGCCTCACACTTCCAACCTTGATGTTTAGGTCTCGTCTGCTGCCCACAAACAGAAAAAGTGGTGAGTCTTCCGGAAAACTAAATAACCTGAACTTACTGAACCTAAACTAAAAAAGTGCAGGAAGAAATGGACAAAGTAACTGTTCAGAGAAAATAGTAACAAAAGGATCTAATCCCAAATGTTTAAGATTAACTCAGCAAAAGTAAACTAAAGTGTGCCAGTGCGTCTGCCCGTGGGCAAATCCAAGCGAGGGAGAGAGAGAGAGAGACATCTTGGACAAGGGCCGGTATTTATACCGGAGGGCTGGCCCCAGCAAACCCACTCCATCGGCCAGCCACACCCAACTCCACCTACAGGTGCACAGACAGAGGGAAAGAAACAAGCCACTCAACCCTGTAACAACAACACACAGTATCAGTGTACACACACACATCACCGCACACACATCAATACACACACATCACCACACACACATCAATACACACACATCAACACACACACATCAATACACACACATCACCACACACACATCAATACACACACATCAATACACACACATCACCACACACAGTATTAGTGCACACCGCACACATCACCACACACAGTATCAGTGCACACCACACACATCACCACACACAGTATCAGTGCACACCACACACACATCACCACACACACAACACCTCACACAGAACACCACCACACACACATCACCACACACAGTATCAGTGCACACCACCACACACAGAACACCACACACACATCACCACACACACATCACCACACACCGCCCCTCGCCCATCACATCACCACCACTTGCCGCCCCAACACATTTAGACTAAACTACTGGAACTGTCCTTTCTCTCTTTCTCCATCTCTCTCTTCCTCTCTCTCTTCACACACATAAACGCACACACACACACACACACACACATACACACACACCCTCTATTTACAATTCATGCTCTCCACCTGTCTCTCTTTTTTCTCTTTTCTCTTTTTTATCTCCCCCTCAATTTGTTGGTCCATCCCTCTCTCCCTCCCTCCATCTCTCCCTCTCTCTCTTCATCCCTCCCTCATGGTCATGGGTCTGTCCTGCCAGTTTGTTTTTATTTGTCTCTCTCTGGGAAAATGAGTGATGTGGAGAACATGGAGGCCACGGAGGCCCTTTTGGCGTGTGTGTGTGTATGT
>PYXC01002071.1:165000-170000 GCA_015244755.2 Tenualosa ilisha
TTGGGATCCTCTTCTCTCCCTCTCTGTCTTGATCTGTTCCTCTCTCTCTCTTTCTCTCTCTCTCTCTCTCTCTCTCTCTCTTTCTCTCTCTGTCTCCATATTCTGTCTATTTGTGTCTCTTACTCTACCTTTCTGTTATTTTCTCTCTTTCCCCCCCTTTTGTTCTCCTTCCTTTCAGCGAACCCCATTAATTCTTCTTCCCAGGACCAATCGATCCCCAAGTTAAGATGAACAACACACACTTCTCCATTCTCGCCGCAGCCGCTGGGGTGTGGAATCACATAATGTGTTTCACTGTGTTTGCCCGCCTGTTTTGTCGGCTGGCTCACGGCTGGGCTGTTTTCTTCCCTCTCCCCCCGCTCACATCTCTTATCTCCAGCGCTCCTCCTGCTAGTCAAATCTGATTCCCTCATTTCCTTATTCCGTATTTGCTCAACACAGAATGTGAAGGTAAATAATTTTGTCTTTAGCCTTGGTGGAACTCCTTGTAATTACCCCAATACATCTGCTGGTATGGCTCATAAAAAGGCAGTATATTTAATAGGAAATCTATGTGCCATTAGCCCAGCAGCTAAAGGGGGCTGGGATGCTGTGAGGGGGGGCTGTTTAGCTGCCATAAGCAGAGAGCTCTGGGACAAACAAGGCTTGTTGGCTTCTTTGTTTTTTTACTGAGTGTTTGTTTACTGATTGTTTACAGCTCAGCTGAATGGGTTTGATGGGGTTAAGATACAGGGGGGTGGCGGTGAGAAGGGCCAAATAGATGTACCTCTGCCATCTCTGTGGAAGTAGAACACATGAGCCCTACACATGGCTGCTACTGCCACCATCAGCTTGCTCTGGTGTGTGTGTGTGTGTGTGTGTGCTGTAAGTGTGTGTGTGTGTGTGCTGTATGTCTGTGTTGTGTGCAGGCACGTGTCTGTGTGTGTGTGTGTGTGTGTTTGTGTTGAGTGAGCAGCAGGTTTCTGTCAAGCCGAGGTCTGTGGGTCCATCTGCACGGGAAGCTCACAAAGCTCTGGTCTCTTGCCTCAAGATCTGTGCTGTCAGCGGCTTCCAGCCGCACAAGATGGCTTCCAGAGAGAGTGAGAGTGTGTGAGTGTGTGTGTGTGTGTGTGTGTGTGTGTGTGTGTGTGTGTGTGCATGAGAGAGAGAGAGGGGGGGGCGGGGACACGTAATGCCCTGTCTCAAGATCTTATTATTCTCAATTTTAAATCAGCTGAAAGTTGTAGTAATCACAGCCGTTTAATTACCAGCAATCTGCAGAGGAGGGGATTCTTTTTTTTTTCTTTTGTTTTTTTGTTTGTTCCTGATTAAAATCACTTTGTGCACTCATAACTCAGTAGCGTTTCATATTACATGTTACAGTTTGCTTTGAAAATAACAAACAAATAGTTCTGACAATGCATTGACAGTTAGTCGTTGCCATCCGCAGTCATAGATGCGATGCAGCTCCGCTGCTCGCTCAAAGCTCCCTGTGCGCTGTTGCAGGGCTGCAGGGGAGTGGTTGTGTTGATGCTGTCGGACGACGGAGTCAAAAGCAGCCATTTTGTGAGCGGAGCAGAGAAGAGAGTGCAGCTGTTCTTTCTTTAGCTGATATCCGGGAGGAAACGGTGATTTATCTCCCGTCCCGGATAATGAGGAAGGCATTACCAGGCCAGACGCTTCATCAGCACAAAGACGTGTCACTTTCTCTCAAGTGGGATGAGGCCGTTTCAAATGTGCTCTCTGCGTCACTGGCTGCATGTGGCACAAACACTCCTTTTTTTTCATCTTGTCCTCTCTTTTACTGTGTTCTCTCATCTAAGTGTCTCTATTCTCTCTCTTTCTCTCTTTTCCTCTCTCTCTCTCTCTCTCTCTCTCTCTCTCTGCTGCCCTGTGTGTTCTTTGGGGTCATGTGGTGTAACCCAGTGTGTTGGACAGCGTGTAAGGGTGTAAAGGTGTGTGTTGAGTGTGTGTCCCCAGACCTCACCAGGGCGATAAGCCAAGCAGACATTAACATTTCAGCTGCCCTAATAAGGCCTGAGAAGAAGAGCACCAAAATAGTCACACACACACACACACACACACACACACACGCGCGCATATGTAAATGTAAAAGTAGACATGCCAACAAGTATTGTTTTGTGTGTAGTTGTTTCTGCATGGCAACACATTTGCACAAGTGCCCATTTGTTGCTAGATATTAGCGCTGTAAATCGATTAATTTAAATTAATCTCAAGTAATCACAGTTAATCACACATTAATATATGTACACATTAGTATGTTTGGCAGTGGTGCCCAAGAGTGACCAAACACGTGATTATTTAACCTCCTGTTCCTGTTCCTGTCATGGTTCTGCGTCAAGTGTGTCCACCACAGTTCACCAAATTGTGTATTGAGGTGTATATATATATAGATATATATATATATCCTAGTCTCCAAGATCCCTCCTAAGCCCTAAATCCTGAATGCTCAAAGACATGACTGGCAAATTCAGGATTGATTGATTCAAGGGATCTGGCCATTCCTAGCTGTAGTGTTCCAGAACCTGCCTAGGTTAGAACTGTTTATTCATTTTGAAAAACACTTTTTCTCTCACACACACACACACACTGAGGACACCTCAATGAGACCCTCTTATATAAGCTATTGTGTTTAGAGTGTAGAAGACTCTGAGTACTTAGAAGGTTCTGGCTTCTCTGTGAATATTTCATGAGCCTCTTTAGTTGGTAGTCTGTATACAGACACTGAGAATGTTTGCCTAATGATCGCAAGCAGGCGGTGAAAAGCAAAGGCACGAGGCCATTTGTCAGCTCTTTGTGTGTGTGTACGTGTGTGTGAGTTTGTGTGTGTTAGTGATTACACCATTGTAATGAGCTTGTGTGTTGAAAGGCTAAGTCTGGTTTTGCTGTGGGTTCTGATTTAATGTTTTCCAGAGAATCCAGTTAATTTACAGTCAGCCTGATTGTCTTTATTGATCATTGGTTTAATTGGAGTGCGCTGCGCAACAATAAATCAATTGATCGTTTGATGAAGCCACTTAAATGAAAGTAGTTCACAGAAGATTCTGAATTTACTGAATGACCAGTGGTGATGTACGAGCACCCCGGATAAACAGTAATCCGATAATTTATTGGACTTTGCATTTTACTTCTTAAATGAGGAACTGTAAACTTCATGTACACAATTCCAGAGTTTTGCTCATGAGGATATTTTGGAAAATTAGACCTTTTATGGATGAGAGCAAAACATCATTACATAACATATATAAACATATTACATAATGATAAACAACTTTATCATTACGACGTGGTTAACGCCCCTTAGCAGGGTAACTGAAGGAAAACTGAAGCTCACCGTTCATTTGAATGGGAACAAACTCCTATGATTTAATTCACAGGGCATTAAACTATTTGTCAGCATAATGGTTTTAGCTGGTTAGCTTGCTAATAGGCAAACTGGGTGTAATGAATGTAACACAGCTAACTGACTGGCCTTACTGGTTGAAAATAAGATCGTATGGACATGTTAGAGTGTGAAAATTGTCATGTGGGTAAATTCAGATGTAACCAATAGCCTACACTCACACATAGGTGCCATTTTGGGGGTTAGCCTGCTACAAAGATGGGTGCTGTAGTATCAATGCTTCCAGTGGTCAACTGAAAATCGTGTCTAATCTCCACACCAATGTGTAGTTTATATTTCTCTGACAAAAGATAAGCCTTAAGCAGGCAGTGTCTTGCGGGCTTTATTCCTGTTGGCTGACACACGCCAACTTTTAAAGCCATAACTCTGCCTAAAGAGATCCAGTTGGATTTCATCCAACGTAGTTCATCCACTGGGTTTACCCCGCTAATGGGGGTGTCGGCCCTTAGCTACCGTGCATGACGTGATGTTGCCATTATGGATTGGCTGACTCGTTGCTATGACTACGCTCAGTGGCCTCTGTGACGCCAGTTCTTCCACAGTGTTCTGGAACTCTCCACCTGTTTTTCCTTTGTGTGTTGGTGTGTGTGTGTGTGTATGTGAGACAGAGGGGGGGTGTTCCTTCTCTTGTATTGGAAGGGTTGATGTGTGTAAAGACTATTGAGGTATGTGTCTTGTTTTAGGGAGGCAAGTGTGTTAATGTTTGGGAGTGCACCTGCCTGACATGAATAAGTGTGAGTGTGTGTGTGTGTGTGTGTGTGTGTGTGTGTGTGGGTGTGTGTGTGTGTGTGTGTGAGTGTTCATATGTCTGTGTGTGTTCGTGTCTGTGTGTGTGTGGTTGCATGTGTGTGCCTGTGTCTGTGTCTGTGTGTGTGTGTGTGTGTGTGTGTTTGTGCTGAAATCTGTTGCTCCCCAGTCAAACAAGCCCCTGATAGGCAGCTTTATCTCCCCCTTGCAGAGGTTGTGCTGAAACACTCCCCTCCAGCGCCGCCTTTCTTTCCTCTCGCTCTTTTGCTGCTTCTTTTTCTGCTCGCCTTTCACCTTCTTCCACAGCCTCACACTTTGGGCTTTTGTTTCGAGATTTACTCTCTATTGCGGATTTTCTTGTGTGTGTGTGTGTGTTTGTGTGTGTCACCCTGTTTGTGTGGGTGTACACTGATGTGTGTGAGCATGTGGGTGTGTGTGACCCTGACACAACCATTACATTACTGGCCACCTCCAGTCACCAAATCTCTGTCTCTCTCACACACACACACATACACACACACACACACACACGCACACACACACACACAGAAACACACACACGCACACACACACACACTTGAAAACTCACCTCCTCCAGTCTTTCATGCCATTGGAAATGAAGATATCCTGCGTCTCTTCCGTCCTGCGTCACTCTGCTCAGGCGTCTGTTCAGGCAGCCAGCTGTCTATTCAATGGGGACGCTAACGCTTAGCTATTAGCTCTCAGAGGCAGGAGGAGTCAATGGGGACGCTAACGCTTAGCTATTAGCTCTCAGAGGCAGGAGGAGTCAATGGGGACGCTAACGCTTAGCTATTAGCTCTCAGAGGCAGGAGGAGGAGGAGGCAGAGAG